>JAJJMA010133709.1:0-10462 GCA_023529015.1 Papaver nudicaule
GCCTAATCTCGGTCAAGACGGAGACGCACCCTCTCGGGTTTCCTCCTTGATATTTAAAGACCTCAGGCCCTCGCCTAATCTCGGTCAAGACATAGACGCACCCTCTCGGGTTTCCCTCTCAAAATATGACTCAACATCCGAGTCTCAATGAAAACCTCATAAATGCCGAAGCTCTAGGCTAAGGCCAAGGTGCTATACCATGACGCCAGGAGTTCCTGGCCAAGGCCACTCCTACACACCCACTATGCGAGTCTCTAAAGGCGCCACAGTCACGCTGGCCACAAAGTCATAGCCACACAAGCCTACTCAAACTCAACACAACCATGCAATATCTGCATACCACTCGAGATATTAAAACATCACACGGGGGATAACTTTAGGGGTATTGGTCTGGCGGTCTACGACAGTTGAAAGAAACTGATGGAGATGATGGGCAATTATACTAAGAGGGCGCGAGTGGACATGTTCTACACAACTCAAGCAGTTACGAAAACCAACTCATGTTCTCCACTCCTCCACTCTTGCATGAATCACACATTCTCTATCGAGAGATCAGGGTGAGTTCAACACTATAAATAGAGGCTCCCTATATTTTCCAAGGCAGAACATCTTTTCCAGAACCTCAGAGCAAAAACACCTGAGTAACTCGATACACCTCTAGCCTTGGATATCTCCAGTCACCCTCACGACGGAGATCTTGAACTCTCACACCCAGAAACACATCCTCAACCAGATCTTTAGTTTTTCCATTGTTTCCCTACCTCATCCTCTCTGTGACCGAAGCAAGACGTGAACGACCATTGACTTGGTTTAGGCTCGTCTTGTTCGATTTTGATCTCGAGCACTACAAAAGTACCCAGAGACGGTTCATATGTTTTTCAGGTAAAAACATTTGGCGACCACGGTGGGAGATCAATCTCTCGGTTTCAGAAGATTTTCTCAAAAATGGTTGAACTAGGGACAGGGTCAGACTACACAAAGATCTTAACTCTTCAACTGAAGCCGCTCCAACTTCGAGCGCAACACCTTCCATTCCACCCACACTCAGCGCCGTGCCCAGCATCCAGACCACCCACGCTGCTTCCCCTGCAACACCTACTGTCTCAGCAACCCCTGTTGCACCCATTATCACGCCTACTCCAACTCTCCTGGCGTTGCCTCGGTAAACCCTGTTGTTCCAGCAACTCTTGCCGTCCCAACAACTCCATCAGATCCAGATCCAGTTAACACGCCTCGTAGTAACCCCTCATCTTCGATCAGGATCAATGCTACCACCCTAAAGGAAGAGGAAGTTCCAAAGACACTAACCTTGGAGGAACTAGTCAAGTGTCGAGACGATCTTCCAGAAAGACGGATCAAGACCCAAGTTGAAGTCTCGGCTCATCTCGAAACTCTAACCGCGAAACCATCACCAGGTTCACAAGCCAAAGGAATTCCCAGAACAGCTGCTAGTACGAACACCATATGCGGTCCATGTTTGGGATGATGAGATGATATCTACTCAAGCAGAGCCTCGACATGAAGAGAGCCACAACTCGGATATGTCGCTAAGAGGCGATTTGAATAGACTACTCCAAAGCCCAGAGGAGGAGACGACGCTACTTGTTCACCAGCACCGACAACCGTGCCCACACAAAGTGTAAAGGGTCCCTCTCCCCAAGAGGGGAGCATCAACACCACCAATAACTGGGACTCAAAAAATTCCCAGAGCCCCACTGGCAAAGCCTGCACTTAGTACAACAACCTTGCCCCGAATTGGTACGTGGAGCGAGACGATGAATGCGTCCTACCGCAAGTACTTTTTCGTATCAGAATAGGATCCAAACTCTCGACTAATATTGGTGGAGCTCTCCGAAGTGATCCTTGTCTACTAATTCCTCCATGAGACTGCAAAAGATCTGCCTCGTCTGCACCAGCGCTACCAGAGAGGGCCAAATCCTTAAGAAGCGAAGAGGATCGTGATACCAACGACGCCAACTGATTATCAAGCAGTACAACAACAACTAACCATCCATGAGTGATACGTATAATCTCCGTACTCTTGGTGACTAGAGTTATTAGGGCGGAATTCAAAATAACAATAGATGAAAATAGGAAAACACGAGAACCAATTCGAAGAAACTATCTTCTCTAGATTATGAACAAGACAATATTACAATTCTCTCTTTCACGCTCACAATCTCTCTAAGCTTGCTTTTGCAACATGATGGTTACCTCACAAACTTCTTCTCTAGATTTACTAGATGCCTAGATATCTCCCCGAAATATCTGAGTGACTAGATTCTCTCTCGAGAAATCTGAGTACCTTCGGTTGCACCTCTGCTGCCTACGTATCCTTTTACAAGGAATCAAACCAAACGTAGTTCATTCTAATTGCTCCATAGAACCCCCATCAAAGAGATACCTTGAACCAACTCGCTACCACCCAAATAGGTGGGATGAAACCTTACACCTCTGCTAGGATGTCTTCCAGGATTGCATGCCTCTATTGAATGCCTTTTTTAGTTATTTATAGTGGTTTGGTTTCCCAAACCTCTAAGGAATATATTTCCTTATCTAGGAATATTTCCTTGTCTAGGAGTATTTCCTTATTTAGGAATACTACCTTGTCTAGGATTCCTTTCTTAAAAGAATCCTTCTCTATTTGGAATTCCTTTCCTAAATAGGGTTATTCCCTCAATTAACTTGAGATTAACTAAGTTCCTAAACCAAGAAGGATACACCTGTATCAATGAGTGCCATTAACGAAGGGAGTAAGAGGAAGAGTCAAGCTACAAAGGTGATACACCCAAAGCGTACAACTTCAAGCTCGCCTCGAAAACTCCAGGTGACAACATGGGTCGAAGCAGATCACAACAAAGACGCTTGACCAGAGATACTCAGGCGTGTATATACAACACAGGCTACGGCGCCACAAGTCACGACACCACAAGTCACGGTGCCACGAGTCAAGACGCCACGAGTCACGACGCCACGAGTCACGGAGCCACAAGTCATGGCGTCACGAGTCACGAAGCCACAAGTCATGGTGCCACAAGTCACGGTGCTGCAACTACTAGAAAGGGGTAAACCAAGCTTCTAGTACCCATGACAACAAAGGATTCATCAACAAACACTAAAGATACAGACAACCCCATCATCACTAAGAGAACGACGACGAGACGTGGGGACTTCCAGAGTTACCACTACATCCAAAGGAGAAGCGCATCTCTGCTTCGTCTACACCAACCTTCCTATCCAGGAAGAAGTTCATAATTCGAAATTTATATCAACGGGATGGTTCCTGAACTATCTTACGGTGCTCTAAAACATGCTAAGAGCTCCACAAGGCTACAAGATGATCAACGACAACCGTCCATGTCCTGCTATAGAAGGATCCAAGCCTAAATAAGGAAATACTCCTAGACAAGGAAATATTCCTAGATAAGGAAGCTCGTGATAACATGAGACCCGTTAGCAAGCCTGATTACAGGGTATCAATACAATATACTCGAAGGGTCCCGAACAAGAACGTGACTCAAGCACAAGATGCAGATCTACAACAACAACCGCGAGGAGTACGAGGACCGAAGCCTATGCAGGACTCCCAGACTCATCATCTTCGAAGAAGTATTGGAGTTATTAGACGTCTGAACGAGAATGGAACAACCGGATTACCCCGATTCGATGATTCTCAACAACTAATGAGGACGCTCTGCCTACTCGAGCCTTTACCATCTCCAGGAGTCCAATACACGAGAATGTTGAAGGAGGCTGGCGAGCAACACGTTTCTGCTCGAGGGAAGTTGAGCCCAGCGAAAGACGTCGATAAGTAGCACAAAACATGGCTGGGGACTCCTCACCATAGCTGTTCTTCACTGCACCGAACACCATTAGGAGTGCTGACTGCCATGACCCAATCAATGGTGAACTTCGTCAAAGGAAACATAAGGTACAACCGATACTCCCCTGCCTTTACCAAAAAGCTTCATTATCATGGAAGGACATGCTCGAGTAGAGACGCCCATGCATCAAGGGACTATCCGCTACAGATCCTTCGAAGGAAGGAAGGTCTAAGAACTCCAATCAACACCGACATCACTACCAACGCCTCTACGGAAACCTGAAGGCCGCCAGGGACTCCTTGTTACAAGAGTTTTTCAAAGAAGCAGAAATAAACCTACCACTTAAACAACGAGATCGTGTACACGCCTACAGAAACCTTTGAAGAACCTCCAAATGCCACCAAGTCTTCATCTTTCGATCAAGTCTTCATCTTTCGATTGATACGGGGATTAAAGGTATTTGTCTCACTAGACCTTCACAAGTTTCAAAATTCTTGAATACCTCCCACCACGAAATATTCCTGTAGCCTCACACCTTCCACCATAAAATATTCTCGTGGCTCTACAGTCGTGGAGCCACAAGATACCTTCTACCAAAACTATCTCCGTGACTCCGCATTCGTGGAGCCATGAAACACCTTCCATTAAAATTATTTATGTGGCTCCGTGCTCACGGAGTTATAAAACACTTTTATGATAAAATCCCACATCGCTACAAAATAGAAAACTACCTTCCCCAGAAGAGATCTCGTACAACAAGAAGTTCACCTAACCTTAGCCCCACAAGATGTTTTCTCTCTCGTATACCTATGTGACTCCACAGAATGCTCTCCTAACCTTCATTAACCCTCTGGATTAACGCCATTACCTACAACCTCAACGCTAGTTACCAATCATAGACTATAAACCATCTTGTGGAGAAGTTAATTTATTTTGAGTCTCCATGGAGCAAACCTACCCTGGAGACAAACAAAGGCGTGCTCACGATTACATACCAAGTTCGCTTTATGACGGCCTCCAGTTGAGAATACTGTTGGGAGCTAGATTATTATACCAAGTGTATGCCTTTACTGTTAGAGATTTCGAGAATTCTTTGAGACATACAGTTTGGTTTCTTTCATGTATTCCCAATGATTCTAGGAAGCGAGATATATGTTCTCGGGCATTCCCAATACCATTATACATTGAGAATGAAGGTGTGACATATCCTTCAGGAAGAGATTCACGTTGAACTTCAATTGGATATGGAGGTTGATGACGATGAAACAAATCTGAATTTTCCACGTTCTGAGCTTGCAGGAGATTCTGTAAATCTTCACGAGTAACGAAGTTGTGTTGAGAACTTGTGCCTGGCTCACGTGTAGTGTGTACATGAGTGTCCTGATCATCAGGGATCACGTGAACTTGAGAGGGACCCACCCTGTTGATGTTGACAGGGATTTCTGCACGAGTTAGCCCTAGGTTTGTTGGTGGTGTTAATTTCTCTGAGAGAGATCTCAAACACGTCAGTAGCTCTAATTGGGTTTTCACCATATTGTTCTGACTTAGGGCTAAATCTTGTTGGGTCTTCATGAGATCCGCTATGCTAGGTGAGCCCTCAGTACTCCTTGTTTCTCCAGTGGGGGGCCCAAAGAGAAAAGCTTTTGTGTGGTTTGAGATAAGAGGTGGTAGTAGTGGTGGTCCCCACAACATGAGAGAGGGGGACGTGATGGCAGGGGATAAGGATGAGGTGGACCTGATCATGTTGGCGTCCATAAAGGGTGGGAATGAGGTGAACCCCACATGAGTTGAGGGAACCACGGAATTAGGGTTTTGAGTCGTGATTGGATTCACGTTTTGGATGGTAGGGCCAGCAGAGCTGGTGACGCCCCTAGTTTGGGTGTTGGTGACCCTACTTGTTACAGGTGAAGTTGTGGGACCACTGGTGATATTTGGAGAATTCGTATTCTCTGAACTCTGCTCCTAGTTTCAACCATCTTTTCTTACAACCGAGATAATGACCTCCCACTGTGGTCGCCAATTGTTTTAGGTGTAAAACAATAAAGAGAATCTGAGGGGTAAAGTGTGAAGTATGATGATGTAATATGATATTGTAATGGTATTCGAGAGGTCAAGATAAAACAAGACTCGCCTAAACCAAGAAATGGTCGTTCGAGTATTGCTTCAGTTACAAGAAGAAGGAAATAGGGTTGGTTTAGGGAGGGAAGCAGAGAAAGATGAGATCATAGAATTGCTATGATTTCTGTGATGTTGTGATTAAAATTGCTAAAAGAATGGATATTCAGTTCTCACTAGATATTGAATGCTGAATGAGAAGAGTTAATCAATTATCGATGAGATAGATTGATTATACTTGCACTGAATTGAACTTGTCTGTTCTCGTTGTTCTTGTTGAACTTGAACTGTCTTTCCAAACTGGTCGAGTGACCTATTTATAGCAATAGAATTCCAACTGATCTCGTAAGAAGTGGAAGAAGTGGAAGAGTGGGAGAGTGGAGTAAGTGGGGCAAGTCTTGCGCCTAATATTAGGGAAGAATAACTGCCCACTTTCTCATCACCTCCATTCAGCAACGTTCACACGACTTAGTTTCTTTCCCGTTGAGTGATTGAGCCGTTGCAATCACACGTGTCGTAGACCTCCAAACCAAAACCCTAAAGAATATCCCCCCATGTAACTTACTTGATTCTCGTAAGATTTGTTAAGTATTGAATATTTGTTAAGTCAAAGATGACTAAGTGCAAAGTCGTACCAATTACTGGTAAACTCAGGACTTTGCATAAAAATAGAGATTAAGCGATAAGCTTGTGTATCTCTTTTAAGTTTGGTCTAAGGATTGAGTCGGGCAATCGCCATTTAAACCAATGAGAGAAGTCTAAGGATTGAGCTATGCAACCACCATTTAGACTGAGAGGATTTCAGCAACTCTCTGTGGCAATAGTCAAGTAAATACGACTTTTGATTTGCCATAAATATGAGAAATTGGCTTGTGGCATGTAATGCACCAATTCTCTGAGTAATGAAGACATATGAATATCCAAAATAATATAAGTCATAGCCATGAGCCATGATCAAGAATTATAGCACTGATTATAGAAGCAAGTCTATAATCAGGAAAACAGACGAGTGATGCTAACACATCGTAGCCATCAACAAGAATGCATAAGCATTGCCAATCCAAGACCTAAAGATAGGCCACATGAATGATAATAAGCCATGTTGAATAGGATAATAATCTTATTAGAAAATTAGACATAGGATGTATGAGGATAGGCCATAACATTTACGTTATTTTCAGATTTCTGGACAGTTTGCACGTCATCCATTCCAAAAATCACCCAGGCCAGCCCATATTCGATAAAATAGCGAAATTTTAGTATGTTATGGGGAACTCACAGAGGAGAAACTTTCGTGAAGGAAGCTTCCCCTAATTATTCACGGATTGGGCTGTATAAATTGTCCTTTGAGGCAATTCGTAATCTGCCAGATTTCCGAATTTGATTAGGAAACTAGAATATCATGGAATAAAGTCCATAATCATCTAGGGAAAACACTTTTCTCGCTTGGGAAAAACGTCTGGAAACTGATTTGGCTGATGCTCTTACTGAAATCAAGACATTAAAAGAGTTGAATAATAGCTCGGAAACTGTTCTGGCTAATGCTCTTGCCGAAATCAAGATGTTGAAAGAGTTGAACAATAGCTCAGACAAATTAAACTTAATGTTAGGAGCGAGTAAAAATCATCGTGACACACGAGGTTTGGGCTATAAAGGAATAAACGCTCCAACTAATAACAAAGAAGTGAAATTTGTCAAGGCTAAGGATTCTTCTCAAGGTCTCCATGTTATAGTGAATGAAAATATGAATTCAACGCTTCAAGAATAACTTAATTTTGTTGTATAACGAAGAAGTTATGAGTGATTTATTGAAACTAAAAATCGTGGCTAAAAGCTGAATTCGGAAAAAGGATTAGGAAGCTTCTGGAATCTCTTAGAACTTTCTGGAACGCTTTTTGAAGCGTGGCAGTTCGCGAACCGCCCCCGGAAATCACGATTAGGGTTTTTCCGGTCGTGTTTCTGAGGTCTATCTCCTGGTTACGATGACCCACTTTCACACATGTGTTGTGGTCCGTTCTGATTAGGGTTTTGCTACAATTATCTTTCTTAAGAGATAAGTTTTGTAGAATATCTCCTAGTCAAGGGATAAGGTTATCCTTTCACAATTGTGATGAATCCAAACTCTTTTGAGGTAGTTATAATCTATCAAACTCTTGTTAGATAAACTCTACTTGGTATCTACAATTGAAAGGTGTCTAGGTTCATTGTGTGCAAGTTAAGTAATGGGACGTGTTTACACGGTCACTAGCTAACTTGTTGCACAAGGAATCTTAGCTTTATTCTTAAGCAACCATCACTATAAATAAGAATACATGTAGCTTAACATTCTATCCCTGCTGGTGCGTGTGCTACATAGTTTTTTCTCAATTATTTCTGTTCTTCGCGAACAAGGTGAGAATCAAGAAGACTTTACTTGGGGATTGTAAAGCCAAGTTCAAACTATCCTTCTTCTCTTGATAGTCTGAACTTGTATCTAGGTTGATTTATAATCCTTGTCTAATCCATGGTCCTTCTCTTCTGCAATAAGGCCATTCAAGGATTATAGGTTGCAAACCCTAGATCAATAGATACGATCTATATTATACATCAACTTTGGTTGTTTTACATATAGGTTAGAGATTCTACAAGATACCACACCCAGAAACACGCATTCTTCCAAAGAATCAACCTGATCTCATTTCTTTCGATGTTTCCCTCCCTGGATAAACCCTTATTAGTTTTGTGACCGAAGAGAGATTTGAACGACCATTGACTTGGTTTAGGATTGTCTTGTTCGATTTTGATCTCTCGAACAGAAAATATTCTTTTGCAGTACAGTTTTTTCACGTAAAAACAAGGTGAGATCTTGAAGACGGATATTGGAGCTTAATCACGCAGACATCTTTACATCTTCATCGACAAAAGGTCAGTAGTTGTGACTTATGAGATCTTCGAGTCTACTTATACTATCATGTGAAATATATTCGATAACTTTAGTATTCATAGTTTTTTTAGATGTACTCCTATCTACACTACATAAGTTTGTGTTGGTATGCTTTACAAGTGTACTACGGTTATGGGTAACTTATGAGAAAGATGCACAACTATCTACCAAGTATAATCCACCAAGGTTTTAGGACCTGATAAATGCAACAGGAGAAAATATAAACTTGTGCTTCACAACTCTCAAGTGAAGTCTTTTTTATAGTCGTAGACCAATTCCACAAAGGAATTTATATGTATAAAGAACGACTCTCCACAATAAGCTTACATCAAACTATAAAGAGTTTTCGCAGAATTCCACAGAGGTTTCTTACGATTGATTGATGCATGCTCGTGGTTTTCTTTCTAGAGTCCTCTATTTATAGCATTCAATAAGATAGGTTTCTAGCAATAGATTTTTGTTCTACAAGTTAGGCGTGACCGTGTAAACGAACTCGTTACTTAACTTTCACACAAAGGAATCAAAGTTTAATCACACATGGAAACCAATTAGAGTTTATCACCAAGTAGTTTGGTAGATGATAACTATTATCAAATATAAGGTCTCAACACAAGAGTGAACAACTGAATATCTTATTGGAATATTGAAAAGGATAAGTGAACCGCGTATGATAAAATCTTTGGACATCTAGTTCACCTGTTTATGAGCTTCGGGAGTCTCTGACTAAACCGCGTATCAAAGTTTGCAAAACGGTTCGCGAACCATATAACACTTTTGTCCACAAGAGGAAATTCTGGGGACATGGTTCGTGAGCTTGTTAAGGTACCAAGTGATGTTTAGCCGGATCTGCTCTGTAGTACGTGGTTGGGCCAGTTTTCGTACTTAGGCGTTATTTTGCTTTGAGCCATAATCCGTTATAGATGTCACTGTACTATAGCGGTAAAGTCGTTGGGTGATGACAGTGGCGCGACCTGAGTTAGAAACTCGTCTGCATCAGGGTGGGGGGGATTTTTCTTTATTCCTTTCTCTAGCTACTTGGGCTTGTAGGTAGGGACATCGGTCCAACCTTGAATATAACTTTCAAATTCTAAAAAAAAAAAAAAAAAACATAATATGTTATACTCGCTCTAGAGCATTACTCCAAGATTCACCATTCTATTACGTTGATATGCAAGCATACCATTGTAATGGGAATTGTTTTGAATCTTCCTCATAAGTATCATATAACCGCAGTATACTTAGAAAGTATACTAACACAACTTTATGTCGTGTATATAGGAATTCTTCCAATTAGCTATCAACATTAAAGTCGCCGACTATATTTCCAATGTTAGAATAAGTATAATCAAAGATTCCATAAATCACAACTCCTACTAACCTTTTGTCGATGAAGATGTAAATATGTCTGTGTGATTAAGCTTTAACACTTATAACAGAAGAATATGAAATCTAGATTAGATAAGAAAAAATTAACTAACATAAGATACAGATCATGGATCAATTAAATAAGATGTCCAACATGTGCTTCACAAATCCCTATGTAAAGATTTTACAGTAGTTTTAACCTAAATCTCTTAAGAGTTAAGGTTTCAAGAGGGCA
>JAJJMA010133721.1:0-17675 GCA_023529015.1 Papaver nudicaule
TTTTATGGCTCAAGTGGCTGCCACCATTAATTTGTTAAAGAACCAAATGACTGCCTCAAATATTGTATGTGGCTGCCTCCAGTAGTCCTTATTTTTGACATAATAACATTATTTCTCCTTTTTTCGAGCCATTGTACCTGCAAAATAGAAAACAACGTGAAATAACCAATTTATGAGGCGCAAGCTAGACATAAGTGTATAAATAAGGTACTCTTGAATAGGTGTTTTAAGCACCTAACACTTCATCCATAAGACTTGAGTACAACATGTGCCAGAAGCAATGTACTCCGCCTCACAAGTTAAAAAAAAGACTGAGAATTTTGTTTCTTGCTGTGCCATGCCACAAGGTTTTGACCAATATACCCACCAGAGGTACTTTTGTGGTCATCTTTGCATCCAACCCAATCTGCATCAGAATAAGCCAAAAGGTTTGCATTTGTATTCATCACGTATGAAAAACCATAATCAACTGTCCCTTTAACATATTAAATGATACGTTTAACAACTTTCATATGTGACTCCTTTGGATCAAGTTGAGGCTATCTGTTGTTTGCATTGGCGTGGCCATTGGCTTTGCATTTTTCAGATTGAATTTTTCAATCAGACCTTGTGCATACTTTCCTTGAGATAGGAAAATTCCATCCTTATGTTGATGAATCTGTAGGCCAAGAAAGTATGATAATTCTCCTACATTGCTCATTGCAAACTCGTTGCTCATGATATCTAGAAATTCATCTATTAATTTCCTGGAAGTTGATCCATAAATGATCACATAGACTTGTGCAACCAAAACATCCTTTCCTTTCCATTTTATGAAAAGGTTTTTGTCTGCTCCTCCTCTAGAAAAACCATTTCATAGGAGAAAAGCAGTCAGTTTGTCATACCAAGCTCTAGGAGCTTTTTTCAAACCGTAGAGGGCTTTGTTTAATTTGAGAACGTGGTTTGGAAATTCATGATCTTCAAAGCCTTTTGGTTGAGCAACATATACTTCTTCCTTTAAATCTCCATTAAGAAATGCAGATTTAATGTCCATTTGAAAGAGTTTAATCTTTAAATGACAAGCATAAGCTAGAAGAAGTCTTATGGATTCAAGACGGGCAACATGAGCGAAGGTTTCATCAAAGTCAATTCCTTCGATATGAGAGTATCCTTGAGCAACAATTCTTGCCTTGTTACGGACAACAATACCGTATTCATCTGACATGTTCTTGAAAATCCATTTAGTACCAACTATATTGATACCTTTCGGCTCCGGAACCAGTTCCCACACATTTTTCCTTTTGAATTGATTGAGTTCCTCATGCATAACATCTACCCAAGCAGGATCACTAAGTGCTTCATTAATATTTCGTGGTTCACTAGTTTACAAGAAGCACGCATCATGACAGACATTCTGTAATTGACTACGAGTCATGACTCTGGCAGAGGGTTCACCAATTATGTGATCTCTCGAATGTCGTTGGTTGACCCATATGGGTGTTTTTGAACCAACAGAGACATTGTCATTTTCAGACTCTAGCTAACTCTCATCTTGATCCTTTTCTATAGCAACAACCTTTTTTTTCTTTAGGTTGTAGTATAACATTATCCTTTTCAACGGATTTGGGTGGAGGTAGTGTTGTAAGAACTTCAACATTTTTCCGAAACTCACTTATGTCATTAATGATAACATTTATGGATTCCATCACGACCTTTGTGCATAGATTATATACCCTGAAAGCACGACTGTCTGATGCGTATCCAAGGAAAATTTCATCATCACTTTTGGACTCGAATTTTCCTCTATGTTCTCTATCCTTTAGGATGTAACATTTGCTTCCAAAAACTCTAAGATAGCCCAGATTGGGTTTTCTACCATACCATAATTCATAGGGTGTATTCAAAGTTTTTGATATTAAATACTCTGTTTATTAAATAATAGGCAGTGAAAACTGCTTCTCCCCAGAAGGTTAATGGTAGGCTTTTGTTGTGAAGCATAACTCTAGCCATTTCTTGAATATATCTATTCTTTCTTTCAACAACACCATTAGATTGAGGTGTGATTGGTGCATAGTATTGCTGTGAGATTCCAAGGTCATCACAATATTTAAAAACATTTGAGTCTTTAAATTCTGTTCCTCTATCGCTTCTGATAGCTTTGAGTTCTCTCCCTTGTTTATTTTGAATCTGATTCACAATAATTTTAAACTCTTCTAGTATATCATTCTTATGTTCCAAGAATGTCACCCATGTGAATCTGGTGTACTCATCCACCATCACTAATGCATATTTGCAGCCTCCAATAGTTGCTTGTTGGATTGGTCCAAAAAGATCCATGTGAATTAGATCTAGTGGAGCCTTAGTGACAATATTGTTGGATGGTTTATGCTGTAGTTTGTTTTGTTTACATTTTTGACAAGCACCACATACACCCTCTACCTTGGCATTGATCTTAGGAATACCTCTGACAAGCTCTTTGCTAATTACCTTACCAAGCATCCTATAATTAATATGACCAAATCGTTCGTGCCAAAGGTGAGTAGATTCAACATTTGTCATGTTACAACAAGAGTTGGATTGAACATCTAAGAGATAACAATTGTTTGCACTTCTCAATCCGCGGAATATAACTCTGTCAGTACGGTCCAAAATATTGCAACCGAAAGCATTGAACATGACTTTATGACCTTTATAAAAAATCTGGCTTACTGAAAGAAGATTGGCTTTCATCCCTTGAACATATACCACATCATGTATTTCAGGTATTCCAGGTAATTTAATTGTACTCTTTTTGCTTATGGAACAATTGCTTCCATCACCAAAGGTTACCGCACCACCTTTGTATTCTTCTACTTGGAAAACCAAGACAAATCTCTCGTCATATAACAACTACACCCATTGTCCAAAAACCATTGGAGAGAAGACGTAGATATTAGTGTAAATGCACCCAAACAACTTTCACCAAGTTTATTAGATGACAACAGACATTTATCATCATTAATAGCTTGCACAATACAAGAGGACTTAACAGTATTTTTCATTAAGTCCTTCAGAATTTTATACACTTTCTGAGCCTTCTCGAAAAGAGATTTTGCTTCAAGTGATTTCTGATGATAAACATTGCAAGAGTGTTGAAAGTGTCCTTGGAGACTACAGAAATGACAGAAACTGCTTTCCTAGTTTTTACAATTTCTCGTTCCTTTATTGTTTTTAGGAATTCCAGATCTGAGATAACAAATTCCACGTTTATCACCAGTTTTCCTAAAATAATTTATCAACATATTAGACTTCAGTTTTGTCTCATTAGAGATTTTCTGAAAATGAAGAATTTTCGCATTTACGTCATCAAGACTATATTTTAGTCTAGCATTTTCTTCAACCAAGTTCTTGTTATCTTGGATTTGCTTGTCTAATATGTCTGTGAGTAATTTAACTTGAACAGATTCAATTAAACTGTCCAGTTTGGAAGGTGCAACCGAAACTGGATTTGTATCTGTTTCACTCTTGTGCTGGATCTTCATACCGGATGTAAAGCCGTTCACGGATGATCCGAACTCTGATACCAACTGAAAAGGCGACGGTACCGAGTACACCACCAAATCCTTTTAGTAGCACCTTGTAAAAGAGTTTGTAAAATACTTGGGATAAATGAATATAACAACAATAAACTTGCTGAATGTAAAACACCACACAAGATTTTGTTAACGAGGAAAACTGCAATCCAGTGGAAAAACCCCGGGACC
This sequence comes from Papaver nudicaule, assembly GCA_023529015.1. Classification (NCBI taxonomy): domain Eukaryota; kingdom Viridiplantae; phylum Streptophyta; class Magnoliopsida; order Ranunculales; family Papaveraceae; genus Papaver; species Papaver nudicaule. Next base: position 3,723 of record JAJJMA010133721.1, read on the forward strand.
TCGTCCAGACCAAAATGAATACTCTTAAGAACTAATACACCATACACGCCTACTATCAGACTTCGGTCACGATGGCTAAAGCACTTAATCCAATTAACGACAATCAAATGCTTCCCCTCAGTATTCCTGCGTCTCCAATCACAAAAGTGATCCCGCACATGTAATCCCTTGAACCTCCAATTGAAGAGTTGCTTCATAGTCCTTCGTAAAGACTATCGCCACCCGACTTCCAATCAGATGATTGTGTTTCCTTCTGAGACAATGAATCAATACGGTAAGGAACCAAAGCCGTAGATTCAATAATGGTATTCAACCCAATATATCACAAATCAATTGTGTTACCGAATCAAGGCTATTATATTTATATCAATAAACTACTTGATTTGAACAAGTCTCTCATGTGTATAATATTAATCAATACGCTACTTGTTCTTGTCCCAGAGACTATCAAGTCCTTAAATGGATACAAAGGTGTTCGTGATGAAAATCAAGAAACCAAGCAATATAAATAAATCCAAATAAACAACTTGATTCCACTTCTGGAGTCTATCTGTTTGGCCTATGAAATCAACGTTTCTCTTACAAATCCAGGTCGATAGAAAGTCTAGCTCCAGAAACTCTACAACACACCTTGAGTGTCAATGATATCAGAAGAGCATTGACATAGAATAAACAAGGTGATCTATGTAGATATGGAGATGGTCAGATTACTATCAATGTGATAGCTCCTAGGCTTCTTGGTCTAGTTAGAAGCCTTTCCAATCTCAACTTTGTTAACAACGAGAACTCTAAGTTGGTGTTCTAACAAAATGAAATGTTAGAAGGACAAAGATTGAAGGAGGAATGTACGTCTCCTTTTATAGTGTTTCGATTAAGGCACTGTTTGGCAACCCTACACCATATTTAGCAGAAAGCAACAGCCTGTGGATGTTGCAACTCGGGGTTGAAACTGCAGCTGGCAGTTTCAAAAGGCCATGTTACAGATTTTAGCAACGGCTTATGCCCTGTTGCGGATATGATGACGCAACTGTCCTAGCAACAGGTGTCAGCAGTTGCGAATTAAAAAATTTGAAACACGTAGCAGCAGTTGCGAATATAGAACCATAAATCAGTAGAACGGCTAGACATTATCTGGCCCCGGTTTCATAGGTTCCGGTTTTTGAAATTGCAACATACATTTTCAGTTACTATTTTTTTGGTCCACAATTAAAAAAAAATGTTGCAAGAGCATTTGGCCTAGTCAAAATTGGTCATTATCATGTCAAAATTGGTCAAACTGGGTCAAAATCGGTCAAACTGGAACCTGGGTTCAGACAGAAATTACAGGCCACCTGTAACAGTTTCAATACAACAAGAATTCATTTCCATTCACACAAATTTCCAAGAAAAAGCATCCATTTTCTATTCACAGATATATCCAAGAACAACCAGTTAACTTTCATGTTTCAAAAAGATTCAAACAAGTTTCAACAATATAGCTATGCCTATATATTTCTCTAGTTTCTTAACTCTGAAAGTGCAAGTGTGGAAGAACTAATACTATTACTTGCGTCGTAGTTGTATTCTTCGCAAAACTACTATTTCACCAGCCATCGTTTATGTCCATTGAGTAATTAACCAACTTCCATCTACCTGTACCAATCAATCACATAGATAGTGAGAATGACAGCAGCAAAAAAACCAATCACAGAGACATAAAAATCCCTAAGCATACGACTCCAAGAATCTACCTTTTATTGATCGTATTTCTTTCATCGCTTAACTAAAATCGAAAAGTTATGTTTCTGTTGAATTCAGGAAACGTGGACTACAATTCATGCCTACTGAGTATATATGAAATTCTAACTCTAACATATGTAGAATTACCCATGAACATCACCACTCACGACTGATTTCTGATACTACAGATTTCCAGTTACAACACCTGAACTTAGACTAATTATAACTCTAAGTTCTTGTAAATTACCTCTGAAAGTACAACAGTGAATACCTGCACCCTTCCATGCCTATCCCTCTGCAGCTCAATTCCCACTTAGCCCAACCTTGACTGGGTGCGGCTTGCCCACGGTTACTTGATGTTTGTCCTGCAAGCAAGGAAAAAGTTTAAAAAATAACCAAGGAACATAGAATAATAGCCAAAGCCACGCTCAAGAAGTGAAGAGAATATGTTAATGGTCTAGTGCTACTGCTAAAGAACCAACAAACCACATAGATAAAGACTGAAGCATAAATGCAAAAAAATGAAAAAGAAAAAAAAGACAAAGTCGTTGGAAACACCCTGGGATTAAAGCTTTGACTTTAGTTCAACATCTCATGGCGCCACACCTCATAGAGCTTTATTACTCAGTAAAGACGGCGAGGAAAACATCTTCATCAAGTAGTTCACATATTTTAACTCCAACGCCCTCTTCAACGACTGGGGACTTGGCGCAATCATTGTGCTTTGGAGGAAATCTCTATAAGGGGATACAGAGAGTATGGGATCCCCACAATAAACACGTTAAGAGGATATATAAGACGGGGCGACACATGTTCTACACCAAAACATGAGACGTTCAGATCTACTACAAGAAAAGGAATACAATCGACTCCCCTGGTATCTCTCTACCGACTACTGATGCCGGTTACCTCTGGATTGGTCATTGTTTCGTAAAACATCGGTGCTCCACCTCACTCAACACTACGGATTCAACTCCGAACACCAATGGTCGCATCTTGCTTACTGGAAAGTACGCCACCCAAGCTTGCACCAAAGGCGCTGCTCAGGAAATTAGCTAATTGCATAACCACTCGCCAGGTGGAGACGATCAAGGAGAAACAAGGACTTGATGACGACAAGAAGAAGGAGGGAAAGTTCTCTGCTAAAACGGGTAAAACCTCTCCCTTCTTTTTATTTTCTTGGCTAAGACCTAGCCTATGTATGTATTCACATACATGACGTTGGGGACCTCACTAAGCATAGTGTCCCCTTCTCTAGAAAAGTCACGGGGCCGCAAGAACTTGTCGCGCCTCAAAGGTCGTGGCCCATGAAACCTATGGCGCCACGAATGCTTTAAAAAAAAAACGCGGATTTCGAGGCACCATGACCATGTCCGCGCCACATCCCATGGTGCCATGGCCACTCCCTCTCATCCCCTCATCCATACTCACGTGTACATGCTAAAAAAAAAAAAACTTTTACGCAGAAGCTTGCTCTCGATTCTCGAGGTCATTAACACTAAGACCTAGTCCTTTATACATCTTTGCTAAAAAAAAAAAAAAAAGACCAAGACTTCTAGGGTTGCTATCACCATCTGAGTGCTTAGTATGAAACATTATTGTTCCACACTAACCAGGGGACTTAATGTAGATGGTGAAAAATGGGAGAGGGACAAAATCGTAAAACTCCTCTCTAACTACGCCTTACCTAGAGGCAATCGCCTATTCAAGCACATCTCTATAGCTCAGAATGCAATCTATTCTACGAGATGAATGTCCTTTTTATGAGTTATCTCTTATAACTCCCGGTGGAGAGGATGATATCATAGTGCAGTACCGATAACCCCACCAATACGTAAACCCATTAATTTACTTCATGTCGACATCGTCTCGAATTCCTCGACATCAAAACTAAAGTCAAAGCTTTGACTTGCAAATAAAAGCTTTGACTCTGATTTCGTAGTGATGATTGCTCCTTCTAGCGTGTTGTGGTAGAATCTTAAGTGAACAGATATTACGTAGGAAGTCTTTCGCATTCTCCATCTATTGGCGCATCTTTTGAAGTCCTTGCGCTTGGACACTCCACTCTGTCGTCTTTTTGGATCTGGGTTGCCACCGAAGGATGTTGGAGACTCGTTGCTAGTGATAGCTGAGAGGAGCGCTACAACCATGATATTGCTAGCTTGATCGAAAGATAAAGACTCGGTGGCGTTCGGAGGTTCTTCAAAGGTTTAGGTAGGTGTGCACACGATCTCGTTGTTGAAGTGGTAAGCTTATTTATGCTTCTTTGAAAAATTCTTGTAACAAGGAATCCCTGGCGGCCTTCAGGTTTCCGTAGAGGCGTTGGTAGTGATGTTAGTGTTGATTGGAGTTCTTAGATCTTCCTTCCTTCGAAGGATCTGTAGCGGATAGTCCCCTGCTGCATGGACGTCTCTGCTCGAGCAGGTCCTTCCGTGATAATGAAGCGTTTTGGTAGAGACAGGGGCATGTCTGTTGTACCATATGTTTTCTTTGAGAAAGTTTCACCATTGATTGGGTCATGGCAGTCAGCACTCCTAACGGTGTTCGGTGTAGTGAATAACGACTGTGGTGAGGAGTCCCCAGCCATGTTCTATGCTATCTTATCGACGTCTTTCGCTGGGCTCAACTTCCCTCGAGCAAAAACAAAAACATGTTGCTCGCCAGCCCCCTTCAACATTCTCGCTTATTGGACTTTCGGAGGTGGTAAAGGCTCGAGTAGGCAGAGCGTCCTCTTTAGTCGCTGAGAATCATCGAGTCGGGGTAATCCGGTATAGGCTTCGGTCCTCGTACTCCTCGCGGTTGTTGTTGTAGATCTGCATCTTGTGCTAGTCACGTTCTTGTCCAGGACTCTTCGAGTCATATTGTATCGATACCCTGTTATCTGACTTGCAACGCGTCTCCTGAATCCTTACTGTTTGGATCTTTCTCTAGCAAGACAGGGACGGTTGTCGTCGATCGTCTTGCGGCTTCAAAAGTTTGAAGTCTGAACTTCTCCCAGTGAGGAGAATCCTATGGGAGAGGGGTCTTTTGGATAGGGAGGTTAGTATGGACGAGATAGAGATGCGTCTCCGCTTCTTGATTCTCCAGGGGTCTTCTCTCGATCATGTAGGAGAGTTGGATTGTTGGTCACGCTTCTTTTCAGGTTGTCTTGAGAGTCCGTGGAGTTTCTGGCTGGCTGCAGTGGTGACTCTGGAAGTCCCTATGTCTCGTCGTCATTCTCTTAGTGATCCTGGGGTTGTCCTTCTCTTTAGTGTTTGTTGATAAATCCTTTGCTGTGCTGGGTACTACAAGCTTGGTTTACCTCTTTCTGGTAGTTGCAGCGCCGTGACTTGTGGCGCAATGATTTGTGGTTCCGTGACACGCAACGTCTTGACTCGAGGTGCCGTGACTTGTGGTGCCATGACTCGTGGCGCCGTAGCCTGTGTTGTATATACACGCCTGAGTATCTCTGGTCAAGCGTCTTTGTTGTGATCTGTTTCGAACCATGTTGTCACCTGGAGTTTTCAAGGTGAGCTTGAAGTTGTACGCTTTGGGTGTGTCACCTTTGTAGCTGGACTCTTCCTCTTACTCCCTTCGCTGATGGCACTCACGGATGGTAAGTTGTTGTTGTACTGTTTGATGATCAGGTTGTCGTTGTCGTTGGTATCACAAGCCTCTTCGCTTCTTAAGGGTTTGGCTCTCTCCGGTAGCGCTGGTGCAGACGAGGCAGATTTTTTGCAGTCTCATGGAGGGATCAGTAGACAAGAATCACTTCGGAGAGCTCCACCAATGTTAGTCGAAAGCTTGGATCCTATTCTGATACGAAAAGTACTTGCGGTATGACACATTTATCATCTCGCTCCACGTACCAATGCGGGGAAAGGTTGTTGTACTAAGTGCAGGCTCTGCCAGTGGGGGGCTCCGGGAATTTTCTGAGTCTCAGCACTTGGTGGTGTTGATGCTCCCCTCTTGGGGAGAGGGATCCTCTACACTTTGTGTGAGTTTGGTTGTCGGTGTTGGTGAACAGGTAGCGTCGTCTCCTCCTCTGGGCTTTGGAGTAGTCTATCCAAATCTTTGTCTTTTAGCGACGTATCCGAGTTGTGGCTCTCTTCGTGTTGAGGCTCTACTTGAGTAGGGATTATATCAGCATTCCAGACGTAGATCGCAATGGTGTTCGTACTAATAGCAGTTCTGGGAGTTCCTTTGGCTTGTGAATCTGGTGAGGGTTTCGCGGTTAGAGTTTCGAGTTGAGCCAAGACTTCAACTTGGGTCTTGATCCGTCTTTCCGGAAGACCGTCTCGACACTTGACTAGTTCCTCCAAGGTTGGCGTCCTTGGCACTTCCTCTTCCTTTAGGGTGGTAGCATTGATCCTGATCGAAGAGGAGGGGTTACTACGAGGCGTGCTAACTGGGTCTGGATCTGCAGGAGTTGTCGGGACAGCAGGAGTTGCTGGAACAACAGGGTTCACCGAGGCAACGCCAGGAGAGTTGGACTAGGCATAACAATGGGCGTGACAGGGGTTGCTGAGACATTAGGTGTTACAGGGGAAGCATCGTGGGTGGTCTAGATGTTGGGCACGACGTTGAGTGTGGGTGGATTGGAAGGTGTTGCGCTGGAAGTTGGAACGACTTCAATGTAGAGTTGAGATTTTTTGTAGTCTGACCCTGTCCCTAGTTCAACCATTTTTAAAGAAAATCGTCTGAAACCGAGAGATTGATCTCCCACTGTGGTCGCCAAATGTTTTTACCTGACAAAACATATGTACCGTCTCTGGGTACTTTTGTAGTGCTCGAGATCAAAATCGAACAAGACGAGCCTAAACCAAGTCAATGGTTGTTCACGTCTTGCTTCGGTCACATAGAGGATGAGGTTGGTCTAGGGAGGGAAACAATGGAAGAAACTTGAGATCAGCTTGAGGATGTGTGTTTGTGGGTGTAAGAGTTCAAGATCTCCGTCGTGAGGGTGACTGGAGATCTCCAAGGCTAGAAGTGTGTTAGATTGCTCAGATGTTTGCTCTGAGGCTCTGGAAAAGATGTTCTGCCTTGGAAGATAGAGGGAGCCTCTATTTATAGTATTGAACTCACCCTGATCTCTCGACAGAGAAGGTGGAAGTTGTGGAAGAGTGGGGGAGTGTAGGACATGAGTTGTTCTCGGTAACTGCTAGGATCGTGTAGATCATGTCCACTCAGCGCCACTTTCTCGTAACTGTCCATCATCTCTATCAGTTTCTTTCAACTGCCGTAGACCGCCAGACCAATACCCCTAAAGTTATCCCCCCGTGTGATGTTTTGATATCTCGTGTAGATTGGTAGATGTTGTGCTACACACCTTTGAGTCATGGCAATGTTGCATTGTTATGGATGTGTGTGGATGTAACTTGCGACCTTGAGGGTGGTGTTATGGCCCTGCCGAGGTCTTAGATATCGTGACAGCATGATGGCTTAGGTATGGCGCCATGGGATGCAGACAATAGGTTAATCATCATGAGATGCAAGTAGACACAGTGCCATGGACGCAGGAGTTAGGCATGGCGCCATGGGACACATGCGCTGAGTATAGTGCCATAGGAGGATGGCATGGCGCCATGGAGGATGGCATGCGCCATGGGACGCAGGCGCTGAGTATAGCGCCATATGAGGAGGGCATGGCGCCATGGAGCATGGCATGGCGCCATGGGACGCAGACGCTGAGTATAGCGCCACATGAGGATGGCATGGCGCCATGGAGGATGGCATGGAGCCATGAGACGCAGGCGCTGAGTATAGCGCCACAGGAGGATGGCATGGCGCCATGGGATGTAGATGGCATGGCGCCATGGATGCGAGGACGACCCTGACCTTTGGCAAAGGTTTGGTGCTATGGATAGCGCTTTCCTTCCTGGCCAGGGTCTATGCCTTCAGCCTGAATGAGTTTCGTGTCTATGCCATGTTTAGGCTATATCTTTTATCACTTCTTGTGATACAGTTGGTCATGATCCTTGACCCTAGTATTTTACGCTGCGCTGTCCTTTAGCTGTGGCGTATTAGGTGACCTGTTAGGCACTTTGAGCTGCATGTTACTCAAAGTAATGACCAGTTTAGGTGCGTTTAAGTTATTTCAGTTGTTCGTATATTGTTCGGGAAACTCTGGACAATGCCTAGAGCTATGGTGTTTCTGAGGTTTTTATTAAGACTCAGATGTTGAGTCGTATTACTAGAGGAAACCCGAGATGATGTATCTCTATCTTGACCGAGATTAGGCGAGGGCCTGAGGTCTTTAAATATCGAGGAGGAAACCCGAGAGGGTGCGTCTCTATCAATTCTCCACCATAGCACCAGTGAGCAATTTAGTTCTGATGTCGAGGAATTCGAGGCGATGTCGACATGAAGTAAATTAATGGGTTTACGTGTTTGTGGGGTTATCGGTACTGCACTATGATATCATCCTCTCCACCGGGAGTTATAAGAGAGAACTCGTAAAGATTACATTCAGCTCGTAGAATAGATTGCATTCTGAGCTATAGAGATGTGCCTGAATAGGCGATTGCCTCTAGGTAAGGCGTAGTTAGATAGGAGTTTTACGATTTTGTCCCTCTCCCATTTTTCACCATCTACAGTTATTTACTAAGAAAAATTCAGACTCAAGCTTCAATCGGCTACATATTTCTCAACAGTTCAAATTGGTGTCGATAAATTAACCATCGAAGTCCTTTCACATATGGTTGGATAGCAATTTTCATTTGGGTTTGTTAAAAACTCATGGGGATTCTTCCTCTTGGGGATTTAGTAAATTATCACAATTCAAAATCCAAGATGAACAAAAGGAACATCTCGTCAAATCGAGGATTTGGGCTTCCTTTCTTTCTGCAACAGATTGGAATTCCAATCGGCAACAAGACAACAATATTCTTAATCGTTTTAACCTTTATGATGCAAATTTCCAGAGAGTTTTTCGTTGATGCAAATTTCCAGGGAGTTTTTTGTTTTGTTTTTGGGAATTCTTCTACCGGAATTTCAACGTTGTTAAATGAAGAAGGGAGAACTCGCATACAATCGTGAGAATCAAGGGATTTGACAGAGGCCCTAATTTATGAGATGATATTAGGGATTCTGTTCTTTGAGAGAAACATGTCCTGCCTATCCCATCTGCTGAGTGTGCACTACTATGACACTTCATCGTTTACTATGATGAAGACATTGATGTTTTAAAATTCTGGATGCTAACACTACCCTGTAGGTATCCTTGGATAACGGAATTCCGGAAGTTACATTCACCGGCACACATAAGAAAGAAAAGAGAATTCGGAAAACTAAAGCTCCAGTCGACCACGTCGTGCCTTCCTGGATTCAAACAGATGAGGATCAACAATGCAAGGATGACAGTCACAATTACAGTTTCCCAACATACTGGAAATGAACCTCCAGTCATCAAAATATATACCAGAAGAGGCAGGCCAAGAAGTTAAAGTAACGTTGCTGCGACAAAAGATGTCACTACTCCGAAGTTTGTAGCAACATCACCACCAACTAAAAATCAGAAACTAATGCATTTACAGGAGAGAACTCAGGTAAGCATTTCCAATCCTTCGATCCATAGTGGTTATAAAGCACCTACACCAAGTACAAAGAAATTGAGATCAAAGAAACCATTTGCATCGAACTCGGATTCATACAAGCTTAGTTGGAGATTGACTTTGGAAGTTCTATCACTAGAGGTGATAGGCGTGTAAAACACCTCTCTAAGCATCAATCAATTATGCTTTCTTTGCAAGTTTTCAGGTGAATTTATATACTATTAGTTATTTTTATATTTTATGGGAATAATGGAGCTGAATCAAGAAAAGGAGAAGAAATCATTAAGGAGCAAAGAGCTAAAGAGAAGAAAGACCAAAGACCAAGTTCTACTCATTCAAATGCATATTTTCTTAGCTCTATCTTGAAGAAAATTAAAATATGAAGCCAATGGAGAAAGAATAAAGTCAATCCGAGATCGGACGAAGAAGTTATGAGCAAAACGGTCGAGTAAAAGAAAAAAAATCAGAAAATAGGCTAAAAATGGGAACTGCTACAGGGTGTCCTGTTTATTACCTTAAGGGGCAACCCGACGCGAATTTCCTTATTTTTGGTATTTGGTTGAGTTCAAACGGGATTCAAACAAGGGCTCTTATACACTTGAAGCCTATAGGGGAGCTTAGAAACAATTTTACACATCTTTACACACCGGTTTCCCCCTTTGGGGGGAACTTATTTCTTTTCCATCTTCTTGTAATTTTAACTTTGTGATTAAGGATGATATCAAAGTTCCAATCGTGAAGCTCAATTAATTATGCAAGTCTAATCAAGTTTTAATTATTTATCGCTTGTCTTCTACCGTTATTATGACCATGGATTGTTTTCAAGTTGTTCAAGTGGTCAATTGCATGACTTGTCTGCAATACTAAACCTAGATTTGAGAGACCTAATCCGTAATTGTTAGGGAGATCTAATCACAAGTAGCAGAGCATTAACGTCGCAAAGGGATTTTGTAGATTTTGATGTGTAGATTACAACCCTAGGTTAACATGCCGAACTTGTGAGCATGTGCCTATGATCAACCTAATTCACAAATTGCAAAGCATTCAATTGAGTTACATTATGAGAACTTATTCATGGTGGCTCAGATAAATAGAATCCGGTAGTCGAGCGCTTCTGTATCCGGTGAAACAAGGAATTTTGGGGATAGCAGAGCTTATTGTTATCTATGGTTGATGATGAATTGGTTCTAACAAGAGATAAACGAGTGTATTGATGGAGTCAATGTTTGGTAACAACGAAGTATTTTTTTTTCTAATACGGATAACAAATTGATTACACAGCTCCCGTGGAACGATCCTACTACCACTATATTATTTATTAGTTTTAGTTGGGAAAAATCTTATTCTTTTTGTTGAGTTTGACACCTCATCAGGAGGCGGAAGAGGAAGTGGCAATAAATGTTCTATTTTCAGGAATGCGAGTGTCTGGAGACAACCGACACTCGCGGCAGGAATGATCGCGTCAGATGAGAACTATCAGAACTGAATCCGGTTCTGTTAGTTCTAAAGGACTGGTTACCCACTCTTCTCTTTGTAGTACAACCTGAGATTCTTCTTCGACCAGACTTTCATGCGCAAAGTTCTTCGAGGATATTGGTGACACTTTGATTTGGTGGGTTTCAAGTTGGTTGTTTTGTGTTGTTGTTATGCTTCTGGGCTTCTTAGCTGGGATGTTTGTTTAGAGGACCTCACGGTCTTCGCACCACTGCTTCTCGTGGTGTTTGGTTGGTTTCGTTTGTTCTTTGGAGAGTGTCTCAATGTCTTAGTTTGATCCCTATGTTCTTGATATGGTCTGCTTCTACACAATGTTGTATGGGGTTCAACTATGTGTAGGTCGGTCGTCTTGCAATTCTAGGTTAAAGTTTGTGATGTTAATCGTTATATTTTGTTCTTTTGCACCTATACTACATGTAACTGAATTGCTTATATAAATAAATGACCTACCTTTCAAAAAAGAATTGCTCGGTGCCACTACCGCTGCTAATTCAATTTTATTTGCATAAATTACAATTACGCTCTCACCATTGAATTGGTATACCCCAAGTAAATTAGTACCCCATATAACTGCCATGTTGTTCTGAATAAAGTGGGCATGGGCAAATTTCATTTTACTCTCCCCTGGTATGAGAATTTTCAGAATTTGTTTCTTTTGTTTTTTTTGTTATTTGAATCTTGATAGACTAGACATATACGACAAATTTCATCAAACCAAATTAGATTCTAATTCAAATTCCTTTGATAATTAGAACAAAATATCTTCACACTACACTTGAATGTTTAACTACTAAATCTTGTTCAAACTATATAGATAACAATTTAATTAACTCGTAGCTTCACACTTTGAAATAGTTTAAGGCAGATTCACCACCAAGCCCAACAGAAAGGAAATGCTCGTAATACTCTTTATATGTAGCATCTTTGTACACACGCGGATTTTCTTCGGAGAACAACTCCTTTATAGGACCATACAACTTTGTGCTGTTTGGTTTGAAAAAACATGGAACTGATACCCTTGGTCCGACGCGATTAGCAAGAACGCGATGCTCCACGCTTTTAAACTTGTCATTACTGATAAGCTGTTCAAAAGGAAGAATTATTTGTTATTGATAATTTCATATGATTTGTTTCAACTTGAACTTTACAATGCCTGTAAATTATGCTGCGAAAAAAAAATATTACCTGTAGGAAATCACCAATGTTTACTATTAAAGCACCAGGGATAGGCTTTACATTAATCCATGAACTTTGATGAAGAACTTGCAGTCCACCAATATGATCTTGAAGAAGAATGGTAAAGAAAACTGGGTCTGCATGGTTCTTTGTACCTAAGGTTAGTTCAGGTTCAGGACACGCTGGATAATAATTACCGTTGATTGTCAAACATTGGTTACAGTCCATGCCTTTGAGATGGTCCTTGCTTATCCCAAGAGCCTCCGAAAATAATTCAGTAAGAGTATCTCCTAGACTGATGATACGCTTACCGTACTCAAGTATTATATCCCTGCAAGTGTCCGGCAATTCTTGGGGATTGATAGGGTCGGGACTTAAAAATTGACACCGAAAGGTATCCCTCCAATCAGCGGATTTTCCATTGTAAAGGTCAATAATGACGTTACAATTCACTTTAGAACTGGGGTCTTTCGTGTAGAACTGTTTCTTCGTCTCCATATCTTGTTCATGAAACTTATGAACACCTTCTATCATTTCTTTGGTCACGATTAGAGGGATTCCATGATTTGACAATTGGAAAAAACCCCATGTCTTTGATGCATGCCTAATTTCATCGATAATATCCTTACGTCGGTGGTCCATGCAACCCATATCTATCATAGGAATCTCAATACCCTCATCATGTACGGGTAAATCCTTTGCTAACTCATCAAGTGTACGAATAAACATTTGAGGAATCTTTTCAATTCTAGTATCAACAAGTCCTTTAACACCAGCTTTCATGTCATCGAAAGCTTTTAACTCGTTGTTACGATCAAAAGGCAAAACTTCTGGTACCTCCATTTTGGCGAATCAAACTCCTATGAGAGACTTGTGTTAGCAACACAACAAGTACCATTTATGAATCAAAAAAACACATATCTACAAAAGTACATACAATATTCTTTAAAGTAATAATATTAAGAACAAGAAAATTTATTATTTTATAGAGAAGATGCGCATGCGTAATTGGGACCAACAGATTTATTATTTCAGAGAGATTACCATTTTAACAAGCGTTATTTTACAGAAGTAATACTACAATTTATTAAGCTACTCTAAGAAGCACTAGATCCTAGGTTTGAAAACCGCGCATATTTGTTTTATATTATACTTAAAAACTACATCCCACAACATAATCACAGAATAATTATAATCTTGCAACGTGACTAAAGAGACCAACCTCAGGTTGCAATTTGACGCGGATAGAAATATCCTGTGAAATATCTAGTGAATTGAGGTTAGAGAGCGAAATATATAAATTTAGAAAGAAAAAAAGCACAAAAATGAAGGTTGAACATACTTGGATGGGTAGAATCCAACTATGACACAATATAGGTGATATGACTATAATATAGTAGCAAAGTCATCGGGGAATGATACCAATGGTCCGAAGATTATGAGGTTCTATGTAATTTTACGACCCATTTTAACTTGTCAAACTGATTTTGACTTTTTTGATTTTCAACGGAAACCAAACTGTGAGGGCACTTTAACAAAATTTTCATACGTCCGGTGTATTTATTTTGTGAAGGGTTATCAAAATTCCCAAAATCAAACTAAAACTATTAAAAAATCGTTAACCCCAATTTTTTTAATCGACAAAGTGCTTGTTATAAGAATTTGGCCCCTCAACTAGATATGACGATATAGGATGCAAAGGGAAACAAACAAATAATCTCACATTCCAAGATGAGGAGTTGAGCCAAAAAGAATTACCATACCTCTTAATTTGGAGCTGCAGTTCTTTGATAGCTTGAACACCTTGGGTTTTCACCGAGCAAAATTTCCGATTAGAAAAAGAAATGCAAAAAAGAGCAAAATATATATTCCTCAATCATAATTTCTTGATCGTATGGGATTTAATGAAAAGATCATATTCTTTGTTATTATTTCTAAAAAAAAAAAAAAAACTTTCCTATTGGATGAAATCTTTTAGGTTTCACGTAAAGATTCTCAATCAATAGCCTGGACATGCACGCATATTCTCACA
>JAJJMA010133724.1:0-21912 GCA_023529015.1 Papaver nudicaule
ATTTCATTCATTCAAAGATATTCAATACCAAAATTTCATTCATACTTAGACAATATTTCATACTTAGACAATATTCCATACTTAGACAATATTTCAAGTTTACTTGGTGCTACACTTAGCCAAAAAAACAGAACTTATAATAACGAAACCTAGCTAGTTTCAGACAATATTTCAAGTTTACTTAGTGTTCTTGTTCTATAAGACCTAGCTAGTTTCAGTACCTGGTTCTGTAATACTCTTCGGCCTGATAGTAGGTACCTTCCCATAAGATTTCCTTTGTCAATCTTCTATCAACTACATTTAAAAAATTGAAGGTTAGGTAACTGCAAACAAAACCAGAAAAAAGAAACAACAGAAAGATAATAGAGAGGCAGGAGACATTACCTCAAGCTACCTCAGCTACAGCAATAAGATTTTCCAGAGTCTCATTGTCAGTAAAAGTTGACTGGTAAACGGTTGGAACCTCAAAATCATCTACTGCTGTAGTTAGTCTTTGCGCAGAATGCATTACCACAGACCATCTAATGTCAGAAACATCTGGTGCGTAAAACACTTGCGACGCTTCAGAGGCAAGAATAAAAGGCTCGTCGTGCAATGTATCTCTGCTTCTCAACTTAGACAAGTTGACCTTTATCACCTTTGAGCTAGGATCAATTTTGTACCCATGACTTCTATATTCAACTTTGACCCAATCACAATAAAAAACCGTTTCTTCAAAATCCACATAATTCAACTCAATAATCTCTCGAACAACTCCATAATAGGTCATTTCTGTTTCCTTGTAGTTTAGGTCAGAGGATTTTGCTCTCTGTTTTGTAAAGGCCTTCATACACACACCACTGTTTTGACATACCTTTCCCTCCTCGTAACGTTTTGGAGCGAAGATATAGCCGTTCACTTGGTATTTCTTATACGACGTAGCCTTGAACTGGGGTCCTTGCACTAGTCGCCAAAGTACTGAATTTTCTTCTTTGGCTGCCAGCAACTGCAAAAAGAAGATTTGTGAATCAGTTAATCACTTACTGGGTTAAACTATTTGGAACAACTTTATAAACAACTTTTTAGCTTATACCTCGTCGCGTAACCATATATGAAATCTCTTTACGGTATCATCTTTGGAGCTGTCAACATAAGCAGCATACTTTCTACAATGACATCCACCAACTCATTGTGTTAGAACATTAAATGCTTTCAGAATTACAAAAATGTATACAATGCCATAACATTAAACATGAGAAAGTAATGAAGAAGTATACCTTTCCCATTCGTCTAATCCCACATACTTGGACAGAATCCATTTGCGCACTTGTTCAAACTGTACATCAGTTAAAGTAACTGTTTTACCTTTACTCAACGGCATCTCATCTGCAAACTCATCGTCGTCATCCAGAAAGGCCTGTCGACTATGTTTATGAGTACCGTCACCATCTTTTGACAGGTCCTCCATACAATATAAGCTAGCTTCGCGTAATGTATACCCTCTTGCAATGCAGCCATCAATGTACCTTCTGTTACGCACCAAATTCTTGAAAGTTTTCATTAACCTACAAAACTCAGTAAGCCAAGGGTTCAGTACAAGTCCAAATCAAGAAAATAGAAACTAAAAAGAGAAAAGGATGACATTTACCTCTCAAACGGATACATCCACCCGAATCTGACAGGACCGCATGTTAAAGCTTCATCCGCCAGATGCACCATCAAGTGAATACTAATAACGAAAAAAGACGGAGGAAAGTGTTTCTCAAATACACACATTGCTTCCACCAAACTAGATTTAGCTTTTACAAGATGTTCTCTGTTAATAACCTTGGCGCACAAAATTTTGAAAAAAATACTTATACGCAGAAGAGCAATTCGTAGATCCTTAGGCAGTGAAGTCGCAAGATGAACCAGGATTTGAAGCAAATTTTGCATCACAACGTGGTAATCGTGAGACTTGAAATTCTTGAGCTTGGGAGGAGTAATGCTAACGATGCTGCGAAGATTGGAAGAGAAACCAGTGGGCACACTTAAGTTCTTCAGAGTAGTACAAAATTGAATCTTCTCGTTATTCGTCATCGCAAAAGTTTCATCTTCAATAGTTGTTTTACCAGTCTTGGGATCAGCAGCACCCAACCACATCTTCTTTTTAATCCCCATGGCTTCCATATCTTTACGTGCATTAGGACCATCTTTGGACTTGCTACTTCCCATCAGAGGGTTGAGAATATGCTCAGTTATGTTCTTCTCGGTATGCATGACATCTGTTTGATGTTGAACCACATGTGCTGCCCAATACGGCAAATCATATAGAATAGACCTGCAAGAAAATAACAAAATAAATAAGTATGTTTTATACGTATAAGTTCTGAGATATAATTAAAGTATATACATTGAATCATGAAGAAAATAGACCTGCGAGAAAACAGGGTGTGATCATCTGCAACATCTTCATCTTGCACTGCCGCTTTCCTTTTACGTTTCTTATCTGCTGCTGGTTGTTTCCCCTTGCCCTTCTTAATTGTGATATCTGCTACCTTATCTTTAATTTCTTCTCCTGTCATTGGCCATGGAGCTTCACCATGCTCTACCGATCCGTTGAAATTTGATTTATCAAGTCGAAATTTGTGCTTCGCTGGCAGCCATCTCCGGTGACCCATATAACATATCTTCTTACTGAAAGGCAGCCATTCAGCAACTGTACCTTCTCCACAAGTAGGACACCCATAATAACCATGAGTCACACATCCAGATAACGTACCCAAAGCTGGAAAATCATGAATAGCCCACAAAAGTCTTGCTTTTAAAAGAAACTCAGACTTGCTGGAGGAGTCGTATGTCATTACACCTTTATTCCACAGCTCAAGGAGCTCATCTACCAGTGGTTGTAGATAAACATCAATATCTTTACCTACACATACATGTTATCATGCAAAAATTCAGAATATATTTTCAGAGAAGCTTGCAGAAACAAAGAAATGAAGGGAAATAAACTTTTACCTGGTGCTTTTGGGCCAGATATTAACAAACATAACATCGAGAACTCTTTTTTCATACACAACGAAGGAGGAAGGTTGTACGGACACAGAATAACCGGCCAACAACTGTGACTTGCACCAAAACATCCATTTGGGTTGAAGCCGTCGGTTGAGATCCCAAGTGTGACATTTCTTGGTTCCTTGGCAAACTCAGGAGAAAAGTTATATGCGCATCGCCAAGCCGAAGAATCGACTGGATGACGCATCACATTAATATCTGACTTTGCTTTGAAATGCCACAGAAATGCCTCTGCTATCCACGGTACACTATAAAACCTTTGCAGCCTCGCAATCAACGGAAAAAGCCTTAAAGTCTTTTGAGCCACTTGTGTAAGTTTCCTCTCATCATTAAAAACCTTCTTATACCTAGGTTCTTGACAAACCGGACACTTAACCAATGTCGACTCATTTTTCCAATATAAAATGCAGTCATTTACACATGCATCATATGTTATGTAATCCATACCTAGTTCTTGGATCATTTTCTTTATGTCATGGTACTTAGACGGCAATGTGTTCTCATCAGGAAGCAACTCTTTCATCAATTCTAAGAGAGCAGTAGTACCATTGTCAGAAAACCCATATTGGGTCTTTATGTTATTGAGTCTAATAGCAACATACAATGCTGTCTTTCCTTTAGAACATGAAGGGTATAACGGTTCTCTAGCACGCTCATATGCAGATTTTTTTCTTTCTTTCCTACTGTGTAACCTAACATTCTCATATGCACCTACATTAGGATCTGCTTCAATATTGACACCAGAATCAACATTCTCATCTACACCTAGATTAGGATTAACTTCAACATTCACACCAGAATCAACATTCTCATCAGCTAAACATACATTATCCGCTACATTTTCGACATCCACAGTATGAGTAGTAATGTTATGACTATGTTGTCCTACTCCTAAGGTTTCCCCATGAAAACTCCAGATCGTATAAGTCTGAAGCATTCCATTTTTGAGCAAATGATAATCTATTTCATCAATTGACTTCAATCTTTTACCATTTCTACAAACAACACAAGGGCATGAGAACAAACCTCCACCTTTGTTGCGGAGAAAAGAAATGAATGACCTTACACCTTGTATGTATGTATTCGACTTGCGACTAAAAGTCATCCACCTCTTATCAGCCACACTTGACATATCTGAAATTTTACACACAATCAAACTTCAGAAACTTCTAAAAGTCAATGATTTGGGGTGCACAAGAACAATCATTTGCTGTGACTTACTACCTAAACAGCAAAAAGGCGCACATGGCCACAAACCTCCAAACCCTCTTCTATACTACCACAAAGTGATAATGATAGTAGTAGAGGATTTGGCAGGTTGGTCGCGAACAACAATTTGCTGCTACTTACACCTAAGCAGCAAAAAGGCGCACCCCTCGTACCCACAAACCCTCTTCGTGTTCTTCTTTACCAGCAAGTGATAAAATAAAGCAAGAAAAAGGTTTGAGTATTGAGGCGCACGCGACAATTTGCTGCCACTACTTCTTTACTACCACAAGTAATAATGAAAGAAGTAGAATCATAGAAGATTCAACAAAATAGGCGATACAACAAAAAGGCGCACTCATCAAGGTACTCCATAAACCTTCTACTACTTCTTTACCAGCAAGTGATAAAGAAAAAAATAGAAGATTTATGGAGTCCTGATGAGAACAACAATTTGTTGTTCTATCATTTAGACAGCCAAATCAACTATATAATCACCTAAGGTATAACATATGCAAAACAAACTACAACAAATGATATCTAAAGACAGAAATCAATATGACTATATCAATTAGGCAGATGTTTGTTGCACACAAACTATAACAAATGATATCCAACATATTTGTATGACTTAAGAAAAGACAGAAAGCAATCAATTAGGCAATATAGTCTAGTGGTAGGGTGCCGAATCCCTTTAAGTTAACGACAGAATTCTCATTTTAGAAGAGAATGAGCCTAGAAGTAGCTCAATATTTACCACCAGACCATATTAACCATATCAATTTCATTTGCAAAATACAAACACACAGACAACAGATAATACTTGCAGTAAAACACAAAATCTAAACCCTAGAAACAAAAATTTGAACATAAATCAAAAACCTAAATCATGAATTACCCAAAACTATGAACATGCATGAATCAGAACCCTAAAAACAACACACACATAATACTTGAAATCAAAACCCTAAAAACAACAGATCTCACAAATTTTTATAAAATTTCAAATCAAAACAAATAATTTTTATAAAATTTCACCTGAATCAAATAAGATTCAGAGCAGAAAAAACCAGATGAAATAGAAGAAACCGTACCAACGAAACTGAAAGAGAATTTCTACGAAACCCTAATTTATCACCTGAAATTGAAGAAGAAACCAGATGAACCCTAATCGCAACACCAGATGAAAACGATTATGAAGATAAGAAAAACCAAATCTATGAAACCCTAACTTCTCTCCCGCATCCTCACAGAGAATTAAAATCTATAACCCTATCTACTCTCTATGAAACCCTAACTTCTCTATTATCTTCTCTCTCTCGCAGCCTCACACACAGAGATTCAGAGAAAAAATAAAAGAGGAATGAAACCCTATCTACTCTCTCTCGCAGAGAAAAAATAAAAGAGAGAAATGAAAGAAATGAAATGGCTAAGTTTAGGTCGACACTAGATAAGGTTGACGGCACACGATAATTTAGCACGCTTTATAGTCTAGGGGTGGAAAAAAATTCAAGGCATAATTTTGAGGGGTGTAAACATCTAAACTGGAAACTGCTGATTTTCCGTTGCTAACCTTAAATTTACAATAAAAAAAAAATTCAGACTGCCCTGCAATTCCTAGAGCACAATACCCTACAATTTTCTGGTACCCCCAAAACCTGCAATATCCCATCCATTCCCTGTCACACACCAATATAGACATAACCAAAACATATATATATTCAAGAAGTTAACATGTTCAACCTTTACAAAACCCAAAAAAAATAACCAGTTCAAACTGCATCAAACTTTACCCAAAAAAAAAGGAACTCCATAAAAGTTTCCCTGAACTCCATAAACTTTACCTCCTAAAAAAACAAGCCATAAAAGTAAGTCAGTTATAAACCAAGATGATGGCAGACATCTTCAAAAAACTCGGCGACCAATCTAATGAAATGTCGTGTTACTCTTTGGATGAACACAAAACCCTCCAACTCCAACTTCTTTAAATTTCCTAGCAAGCTTGTTGGCTTTGATGGTGGGCTCTTCTGGCAGGTAAATGTGATCCAACAACACTTCGAAATTCGACTCAGCAACAGGTACGCTGTGACAGATTAATCCCTCACCGACACAAAGTGTACCCCTAGCAATCAAATCACCATCCAAGTTCTTCAATAAAACTTTCTGATCTTCTGTAGCACCACTACCACCAACTGCTTTAGCACCACTACCACCAACTGCTTTAGCACCACTACCACCTACTGCTGATCGAGCAGGTGACAAATCTTCAAGACCATTCCCTTGAGCAATTTCAGCAGCTGCATTTCTAGGAGTGGGGGAGATGTTTGCATGCTCAGTATTAGCAACTAGAGGATTTGATGCAGAATAGATGGACGCAGGTGAACCGGATGAACTGTCCTGATGGTTAGACCCAATGTAAGAAGATTGTCCAGTTTGGATCTCCTTGATAACATTGCACAATGTGGCGAAGCCTTCAATCATAAACTCCATTTTGCCACCTAGCTCCTTAACCTCTGCCCTCAGCTCTCCATCCTTAGACTTCAGTTCATCTAATTTAGCACGCGCAGGAGCGGATAGATCATATGCAGTACGAGAAATAGGACCACAACCACGTACCCTTCCGTGACCATCTGATCCAAAAGCTAGAACCAGTGGATCTTCAGTTTCAACAGGAGTACCAGCTTCAAGTCCTTGCTGGATTTCTTCTTCTGCCTTCTTCAGCTTTTCCTGAAATGTCGATTACCAAAACCAGTTATTCTTTCAGTTACTAAGTATCTTTTAAAAAGTATAAAACTTATATCTGACTTATATAGTAGGGTTGCGCGCTAGGTAGAATGGTACCACCAGTTTGTTTATGGGTTTCAAGCCACACATCAGAAGTAGTGATTATCTTTCCAGGATTTGCCTTCTCCTGAAAAGCCAATGCAACATATATCAAGTTATAAACACATACAACTATCATCATGTTCATATCAACACATACAACTAGCTAAAGCAGTGATAATTCAAGAATAGTTGAAATTTTTTACCAGTTCACGCTTCACCCAGCTATGGGGTTTGCGACCTGAGGTATGGCTGTACTTATAGCCTTCCCTCTTTCTCTTATGATCTGCTCTACTTTTCACTGCTTCCGGAGTCTTCTCATACTCACAGAATGCCACCCAGTCTTCTTCTTTTATTTCAGGAGGAACATTCAGCAGTCTTTCTTGATGGGTGTTGCAAGTATCGTAGTAGTCTCTTCGCAACTCAAACTTGAGTCTCCTCCATGGTTCAGCCATCCCCTTTATAGTAGTCTTTCTTGAAGTATCAGGAATTACATATTCGTCCTGAAACCAAAACTACACCAATTACTATCTCAAGGTATTAACCAGAAACTATGAACCTAAACAAAATTCAGAAATTTTAGGGGATATACCTTTAGCTGCCGCCAGATATCCATTTTATCCTTCATCGGCACCTGCCTCCAATTTTGGTAGGAGATAGGGATATGAGTACGTATCAAGGAGCCCTTAAAATGACCCATTTTAGTTGTCAAGTCGCCAGTGGGAAGTCCATTTTCATCTACCTCTACTTCTGCCATAATAACCTGCAAAATAGCTATCACCAGCACATATCACAAACTGATTTCATAAAACCCTAGACATAAAATTCATAAAAAAATAGAAACCCATATCACACAATATAAACTCAAATCAGAAAAAAAATAGAAACCCATATCACAAAAACCCTAGAAACGAAATTTATTAACAAACCCTAGAAATAAAATTCATAAAAACCCAAAATAAAACCCAAACCAGCATGACCTAAACCCCAATCATACATGCAAAACACAGAACAAACAAAACTCAAACAACAATTTGTGAAATTTGTGATTAGGGTTTACCAGATGAAGACTACGGCTTCGATTTGTAGCACCACCACAAAGATGAACACTTTGCCTTCGATTTGTGATTAGGGTTTACCAATTTTTTTTCATCCGCTCTTATTCTTTCTCTCCCGCACTTTTCTTTCTCTCTGGTTCTGAAAATGGAAATCAGAATGAAAATGGAAGTGAAGTTGGTTGAGATGTGTTGAGAAGTGTTTATGGCACACACTCTCTTCACACACTTGAAGCTAGGGGCGGAAAACAACCTATAATGATAACTACTTGGGCATAAATATCCTAAAAAGTGTGGGGAGGTGTTTTTGCCCGCACGCGTACACAACACGCGCAAAAAAATAGCAACGGCAATTCGCAACAGAAAACCTTCTGTTTCGGAATTCCGCAACGACCCAAAAATTCCGCAACGGCCCAAGCCCGTTGCTATACCGCAACGGCAGCATTACCGTTGCTACTCAGTGTTGCTATTCGCCAAATATGGTGTAGTGGATGAAGCAAAAGAGTAAATCCACTCATCTCTTCTTCTACATCTGCGGTTATGATTTCTAGATCTTCACTAATTTTTGAGTAAGATTCCGATTTCATTTCTGGATCTGAAACCAATTCTTATTTATTTTATGTTCCGTGCTATCATTGTCTGGTTGTTGTTTCTATAATAGATCGATGGCGAAATAGGTGTACTAAGTTTTTAAATCCATTTTGCTATCATCTGGTTTTAATTGCAGGGTTATGTAATTACTACAGAAAGCAAAAGTTCGCATATCTTAATGTTTAGTGAAGATCTTTATATATATATATATATGTTTCCTCTTATTATATTCAATGATGGGTATGTTAACTCTTCTTATTAGTTATTGCTTCTTTCTAGTGGAAAATGTATTGTTTCATGACATGCACTGTTAAGCAACCTCTTATTCGTGATTATAAAAGTTAGAGAGTCTGAGTTTTTTGAGCTCAATCGTTTTACAAGTAGGATGCACTGTGTTTGTGTATCTGAGACTCAAATGGTGCTGAAGATTTAAAGGAAATGGGTGATGTACACGTAGATGTAGGTGTAACTGTGTAAAATCCCATTAATTACTAGATTTTACACTATACATCCATACAACATAATCGTACATCACATATGCATAATACAATATCAAAGGAATAACTTAACAACAAAGAGATAATGAGTTTAGATATACTTGACACCACATTTCCTTGGTTCTTCCTTCATGATTAGAGGCTTACGTCCAAGGGAATTCACTATAAAGTCATAAGTACATCACTTACCTTGATTCACTTTCTTACAGAGTACACTCAAGAAATTCTCTCACATAGGGCTGGGCTTGGGAGAGCAAGGAGATGACTCTACTTTTCCTCTATCTAAACCAGACCAAATTTGCTCAACACCTCTCAAGTGAGGGGTCTCTCTCCTTATATAGACAACTTACATAATGGGTTACAACACATAATGAAAGCGATATGTCTGAAAATTGTTTGTCCTTATTTGCCGACAAGATACGTCGGCGACCCTAGTCTTCACTTCATAACCTTCTGCGAATAAACCTTCATGTAGATAAGAATTGCTGACGCATCTTCCACTGAGTCAACGAGTCAACTCTGACAATATCCGTTCTGATTTCTCTTAAATGCTCAACTACTTCTCAACTACCACGCCATGACGTGTTCTTTATTCGTTGATGGAGCTTCGCATTCCTATACTTCATTCAATGTCGCTGACATTCCATTCATCGTGCCATACTTGTATCTCCTGGATTTGTGTGTCGCTGTAGTCCTTTGTAGGTGATTCCATACTTCTCCAAGGTACGTAATCTTTTTATACAACTTCACCTTTGTAAGATGCTTTTATGGGGTGAAGGTATTTTCTACACTCACATTTTGCTTCTTTCATCTCCAAGAGCTTTAGGTCGTTGGGGATGAAATCTGCTTACTCGCCGAAAATGCCGTAACCACGTTCTCCAAGTCTTATGTTCACCGCCACGTTCTCCCCATGCCGAGAATTTCGGTGGTTCCCTTTTGACTTGATGACCTGCTTGACCGATTGCCATTCCCTAGCTATATATTCTCATTCTTCTCCGAAATCAAATCTCATCTTCTCCAGATTTCGAAATCATTTCTCTCTCTTCAAAACTTCTAGAGCTCCAAAAAGCTAAACCCTAACCGTCGTCACCTCCTTTTCAACCACCAGATTCAACCACTTTTCTTTCGTTTTTACTATCCCTGCACCTATCCCAACACCGACAACACTCATATTACTTCTTATTTACTGTTTTTACAGTTCATTTCTCTCAATCAGATCATTGCTTCTACCGCTGTAACTTTTTTCGGTGTCTGTGTCGTTTTCCGACCACTTCAGAATTACTTCCAATGGCTTCCACCACAACTCAAGATAAACACAAAATTCAATCTTCGCCATCCCACCAGGGAGATGACTTGCCGACGCTTCAAGTGCCTGAGAATCCTAAGAAAGAAAAAAAGTACAGCTGGACACAATGGGACCCGTATTGTCGGGTCGCTGGGGTCGATAACAAATTACCAAAGTATCCAAATTTGATGGTCTCACTTCTGATCAAACCACAATGACTCTTGAGGATATTCGCCGGGATGATCAAGATGAAAATCGAACTGTCGTTGCTTTTGGTTAGCTTAAAGTTGGGTTAAAGTTTCCCTTGTACAATCCTAGCAACCCTTTCATTCTCGATCTTCTAACATATCAATAAAAGTCCCTTTCAGCTAACCAATAATTCCATTCGGATAATGATGGGATGGAATAGTCGCCAAGGAGGGAAAACTAATTATCCTCATCTCGAAAGGGATGACAGGTTTCTCTCTTTAAACTTGTATACCTTAGAGAATTTCATATCCCAGTACGAGGTAAGACCTTGTGATCTTAAAGGAGAACCCTGGGCCTATCGTATTGTTTGCGAAAGAAGTCCTGGAGATAAGTTTCTCAGCGACGTTGATATGGAAAGCTCTTTAGCCGTTCCTACTATGCGCCATAGCAACGAGAATGACTGGTCTAACCTTCCTTGCTGGGTTGAAGGACCCTGGCTAAAAGGTTAGGTCCACGAAGAAAAGAAAACTATTCGTACCAGTTTCGTCGAAGGCCACGAACATTTCGCTGGCTACAAGTTCTGGGAGGTTCGCTGGACCGAGCAACATCAATACCAAGACCAAGAAGGCAATATTCAAATAGATTCTGAAGGTAACTGGCTCAAATTGCCTCAGTTTGCGCCGGGAGATGCTAAGAAGACTACCAAGAAGCCTTCTAAGAAAAGGAGTTGAGAAAATACTGAAGGCTCAGATCAGGTAACAAACATTCTCTTATGGTTTTGAATATATATATTTGCCTCTGTTTGTTTCTAGAGCTGACGGCGAAGTGTATGCTTGACTCACAGAGACCTTCCAAGGAAAAAACCGAGCACAAGGGACGATGAGATGCGCAAAAGGGTGAAACTTCCTACTCCTACTATTCCTTCGGAGAATGCTACTTGTTAAGAGATTAGTCAAGAAAAATCGCCTGCTCTGACTCCTGTCGGCGATAAAGGGCCTCCACAGATAAACTCTGTCGCTGGGCCGACGAAAGAGACTACTTAGGTCAGCGAAGAGGTGCCTAAGAGAGAAGTGGGTAAGTCTCAGCGAAAAAACACAGTTGCTAAGCCAACAAAGGAAGCCAAAGGTGATGCTACTCCAAGTATCACTCAAGAAAAAGTTGAAGGAACTGAAGAAAATGGTGGAGGAGAAAGACTAGACCAAGAAGGAGAAGATTATCACTTTGAACCTGACATGGGAGATTTTGATCAGTCTGGAGAAAATCGAGAGCTAGTCTCTCATGATAAGGACAAGACCAGCGAAGTATTTATTTCCACACTTCCTCACTCTGAATTTCTTTCCTTTGAGAAAATGCCTCTTGGCGATAGACCTAATACTTTGACGAGGAGAGGGATTACTGGTGAACCATTCCATGCGCTTGCCGACTCTTTCGCCAGACTGATTGATCGAGAGGATTGGCGAGACTCTTTATACTACGAGACTATGGTAAAATACAGCTGTTAGAGCATGGCTCGGTCAACCTCACTAAGTGTTGGTATGTCAAGCTTAGTTGTCAACTTTAGTGATCAAAACGGGACCGCTAAACAACACACATTAGGTAAAGTCATCATTGAGTTAGCTTTAGGTTGTGGAAGATTTTGGTAGGATTTAGAATCACTATTTGAAGAGCTGGAGAAGATTGACGATCAAGCGAAGACATCCAGCTTCATCATTCAAGAGGTTAGTGAATCTAAATAACGCGATTCCATTATCTTTTACACTTGTGCTACAAAAGACAAAAACATAACTCATTGCTGAAATCTTTACGTTATGACTTGATCACTTGTGATCAGTGTGTCTTCAGATATAACTCCGCTTTATCGCTTGTGATATTGTTGTTGTAGTTATGACGTTCCATATTGCTTATAACTTTTTTTTCTTCTCCGTCTCTAAGTAATATAAGGTTTTTCCTAAAACCTTCGAGTTGGATATAACCGTTGTGATGTTGTCTCAGTGGTATTACGAGATGTAATCCGTCACTATATTGTGTCTCTACTTACCTAGTCTGTTCTGTCGGATCGAGTAGCAAGTACTTGTATGAGCTAAATGTAAGAGAGATCGTGACTCACACTTATGTTTTGTAGACTCGATATACTGATGTTCTGAGTTCGAATACTACGTCATGGTTTGGCTCTGATTACTAAAGTTCTGAATCATTTATTTGATTCTTGATATATGAACATCTTGTACGCCATATCATACTTCTAGATTTCGAAACCGTATTCTTGATTATCTCATCTTATGGATTTTCAGAGTTCGAAGCCTCAATGTAGGTTTTGGTAAAACTAAACTTTGATTTCGAAACCATAATATGGTTTTCGTATCCATGAGCTATTAGGTCTAAATAAAATGTGACCAATGAGAGAACATGAGTTTGAAACTATGTTTGCTGGCTGACAGTGACTTGAGAATTGAGACCAATGTGTCTAGACCATGTGAGTTCTAAAAGGTCGAAAAGACCCTGGGGTTTCCTAAAGGTTTATGTGAACCGCAAAATATAACCTGTGCGTCAAGGACAAAAAGGTGTGATGCTGAAACGTCTCTTGACCACATGGACTCTCAAGTTCGACACCAAACATTTGTGACGATACTAATATGTGTTTCTTGTTTCGAAACCTTAACCAAGGTTTTGTTAAACATAATCTAGAGTTAGAAACCTAGCTTTGGTTTCGCTATGTTGAAACTTGATTTGGGAACCTTAATTCGGTTCTGGTCATATATGAACTTTAGGATCCGAAACCTTAATTTGGTTTCTGCCAAACAGTATGTAGATTTCGAAACCTAAAAATGGTTATCTCAGAATGTGTATTTTCGGAGTTCAAACTCTATCATTTTGATTTGTGCTTCAACGAATTAATGAGTTTGATTTCTCAGTTGATACGTGCCTAAAACACCTATTCAACAATACCTAATTCATACACTTTAGTTAGCGAATTCCTCATACATTCTTTATTTTACCATGTTTTCTATTTTGCAGGTACTTTGAAGTCATGTGACATAAAAAGAAGCAAAAACAATCCAAATCGTTACTTATAGACAATAAAAGTTGATGGACTCGAATACAAGATGAGGGAAGGCTCTACAAGTATCAAAACAAGGATTACTGGGGGCAAACACAAGAGTCACTGAAGGCAACCATTTCCATATCTGCTGGAAATCGCTGGAGCAACGGAACATAGTTACTCAAGGCAGACGCTGGAGATCAATTACAATCTGTCAGAGCACCCTCGCATCTGTACTCAGGGGCACCAACACCTTTATGACTTAAAAATAGCAAAACTAGGTCGCATCTCACATATTTTCAGTACCAAGAGTTACTGCAAATCCAGTCGCCGGTTAAGACGTGTCTGGATGATTATTTTCCAAGGGGTTTTGAAGATAGCAGTCGAGATGGGTAAGAAAAGAGCACAAAACAGAAGTGGTGGTCAAAATTTGTGAAGGAGCTTGACGTGATGTTTGGCTGAACTCACAGGGAAAGAAGATGAGGTTGTACTGATGTTACTACTGGGTTTTGTGAGCTTTTTTCAAGGGATGTTGCTAAAGGTCAGAGGAGTTAAGAGAGAACTGTGGGGATATTTGGTTATGTATTTGCTGATGAGTTCTACCGAAACAAAGCCAGGGAAAAGTTGGGTTATGTTGTTGTTGTGGATGGTGAAGGAAGAACTGATTAGAGTCTTGACAGTGTGAAAATATGGGATGTTGTTGGAAATGTTTGTGAATGAATGATGTTACTAGTGCAGGAAAAGAGCTATATGCTCAGTAGAACAAACAAACTGAACTCAGAAACATGTGGCTGGGAAACGCACACTGTGTGCTTGATAAAATGCCTGAACTGAAGCTGCAGGAACAAGGAGAAAACAGTAAGGTTGTACAGTATGTTCCAGCCGAAGAAAACCGAAGAATAAGAAGTGAATGTGCTGAGCTCAATGAATAATTAAATGGGTTAAGGTTTATAAGCAGTATGCAATGGGCACTGCCCTACTTTCACGTTTTATATTTGGTGGAATACCAACCCAAGTTTTTTTTCTTTTAATAACATAGATTTTATTTATTGATTGAGAATAAACTTAAGAACCATTCAACGGAGACAAATATTCCTATAGATATTTAAGTCTTTAAAGACTTGCTGGTGTTTAATTAAGGTGCCATTAAAACAATAACTGAAATTACATGGATTTTTATTTGTTGATTGAGAATAAACTTAAGAACCATTCAATGGGTTTTTTTCCAATAGATATTTAAGTCAACTTAGTCAAAGTCAAGTCATGAAGGACTTGCCGGTGTGTAATCAATGTCCCAGTAAAACAACAAGTAGAATGCACGTGCATTGCACGTCGGTAACACTATTTCCTTAAGCAACATATATAAGTGTGGGTTTTTTCAATTTACCTTCAAAACATGTCTAATTATAGGAGAAATATGAATATGTTAATAAATAGTAGATTTTTTGATATTGTTATTTATATTCATTGTGTAGATAATTCAAAAGGCTTTACAAATATATAAAATTCAAAAAAATCCGAAATATAGTATGAAAGATATGGAGATTTTAAATATTTATCTTCATTTTTATAAAAATGGCATTTTCGTAAATATTATATTATTATGATATTTGCTCCGAAGTCCTTTATAAATGTAATATTAGAGCGGCATCCTTATCCGATCCAGCGGCTGAAAATTTTGAATTTTGGAAATCTGACGGCTCTCATCAATTGTTCACACACCACTTTGTGTGTGCGTAACACCAATTTTTTTTCGGAAGTCCTCATCATCCGACGGTTGTGATTTAATTTCAGGAGATCCGACGGTTACGAAGGGTGAATTTTATGTTTTTGTTGTTTGCCTTAAAGAAGGGGGAGATAGAACTAAGCCTTAAAGTTCTCAATAAATTTAGGGTTGCGTCAAACAAAAAACATTCATAATACAAACTGATTCATACAAGAGTAACTACTGATAAACAAAACACATCAATATATACAAGAGGGTGCTGATAGTGCTGATAAACATGTCCAACTGAAATTGCAAAGTGACGAACTACAAAAAAAAAAAAAAAAAAAAAAAAAAAAACCGGCCGAGCAAAATAACTACACAACCTAAACAAAATAACAGTAAGACAAACAGATAGCTCCACAAAAAAGAAACCGGTGTGTAATTAGGGCTTTAGGACTCAATAATCCTACCCTCATGATGATGATGATGATGATGATGATGAGCCTTCAGACTTGGTGGGACTGTACGATAATCTCACCCTCCTCGTCTTCATCACTGCTGTTGTCGACAATGTTGACGATGTTCTTGAAAGGCCAATCGTCATGATCACTTACATCCTCAGACTCACCATCACTAGAAGCACCATATCTAGCCATATTCCAGTAATAAAGCTCGGGGTCTGAATCATGATCACTTACATCCTCAGACTCACCATCACTAGAAGCACCCTCGGGGTCTGAATCATGTTCACTTTCACCCTTATACTCATCATCAGATTCATCACTGGAAGCACCATGACCTGAATCATTATAGTCTTCATCGGAAGAGTACTCATCGAAATCATCTTCTTCTTCTTCTCCAACCAAAGAAATTGGCAACTCCATGGGAAGATATGAGAAATAGCCAACAAGTTCCCCTTCTATGATTCTAAATCGGAAGCCTGTCCAAACATTGACAATTCTAGTTTCTACATCTTGATTAAGAGAAGACATTTTGGTTCTTTTTCTTTTCCTCTTATCTTAATCTTTGACTTGCTCTAAACCCTAGCTATAAGACACATCTTTCTGTTTTTATAGCCGGGCAAATTATACCACGTCACATGGCCACAAAACCCAAACACTAATTACACCCTGCGTGTCATGACCAGAACTCATATTTGTCATGCATGTGTGCACTTGGGCAACAACAAAACCACCAATCTATTAACCGTGAAAATCGTATCTTCTCTTTGATCTTTTTAGACGCAAATTCTCACTCTACATCATTTTATTTCCCTTCTCAAAATACCTACTCTCTTCTCTTCAAAAAAAAAAAAAAATACCTACTCTCCCCCCACCTCATCTATATGTCACATGACATGGCCACAAAACCCAAGCCCTAATTACCCCTGCGTGTCAGCCAAAACTCATACTATTTGTTATGTACGTGTGCACTTGGGCAACAACAAAACCACCAAGCCATTATGAACCGTGTGGGAAAATAGTTCCTTAAATATGGGTAGTATTTTTTTTTTATTTTTTTTGGTACATAAATATGGGTAGTATTGATATCCAAGATATTTCTTTCGAGGAAATCAAAAAAGCAAAATATATCCAAGATGTATTTTATTTTACCAAAAATCAGCAGCATCAACATACAAGACCAAACCAAGTGTACTACATTGACTAGCTACTACCTTACATGCATAAATGAAGTATATGAATTTGGAATAGAGGGTACACCAAGGTTTTGGTCCAGAGGATTTGGAACCATGCTAGAGCTACTAGTTATACTAGTTTTTGTAGGGAGGCGTGAATCCTCAAAATTTTCCTTTGTTATTTTTGAAGTTTTACTAGTTTTCGCAAAATTTTCTAATATTATCCCTCCTAGTAATAATTGTAAAAAGGCAAATATTTTAATCGCTATAGTATAGAGTGTAGCATAGGACAATATGTACTCTACACCCTTATGTATTTTGTTTGGTCGGCCTAGGACCATAACTATAACAGTCCATGATTCCCCCGATAGATTTTTTTTTTTGTACTCCATCAAATCATAGTACAACTTGAAATCCAAAAAGGGCAAAGTAGTAGCCTTGGTTAATAGGGATAACATTCCACTTTTGTTAGGATTGTAGTTATGATGAGCCAACTGGCTCTTTATGGAGAGTCATTTGTTTAGAGGGTAGGGATATCTAATGCAGAAAACGTTTCATTTCCAAACGCATTAGCCAACCTTTCATAATTACTCCTCGTTTCTCGTTACTCTTAATTGTTTTGAGTCTTATCAGGCCTTAAAGCCTGTCGGTTAGGTCATTCAAAATTTTGCCTTTTCAATATTACACGTCCTAATGCATTCAACTGCATGCATGCCTTTTTAATAAGTGAATTTGTTATTCACATTCAATGTGGTGATGTACCCGTATATTATTGATATTTTTTTAAAAGGAATATATTATTTGATATGGAAACTGATATATATTCGGTCGAATTTAGAATAATACTATGGAATATACATCCCAAAAAATTTAGTTACCATTAAACAAATTAAGGTGTCCCTATGTGATAATACTTCAGAGTTCACCTATATAGAAAAGACCATTCTTAATGCAAGAATTAGATCAAAAGTTGAAGGAAAAAACAAACATAAGAATACACTTACCTTTTTGGATAAGAGATG
The DNA here is from genome assembly GCA_023529015.1 of Papaver nudicaule. NCBI lineage: Eukaryota > Viridiplantae > Streptophyta > Magnoliopsida > Ranunculales > Papaveraceae > Papaver > Papaver nudicaule. The sequence goes on from JAJJMA010133724.1 coordinate 18,089, forward strand.
GAGAAAACTTGTCTGTGACAAAAAAAAAATCAACAACGAAAATTAATGAGAGTAAATAACTATCGAAGTATCAATATTTACATGAGCAATCAGAGATAAATGAACCATTCAAGAATCAAAATGCTTACTTGTTTTTGATGGAGTTGGAGAAGAACAAGAACGTATATAAGAAGAATAAGAAGTAAGAAAAACATACTACTAGCTAGACTAGGTAGGCATGTGATGTTGGGTCTAATTACTCGTAGTTAGCTAGACTACTTGCTAGACTAGATAGGTAGTAGTAATGATGTGGCAGCTGAGGGATTCACGGTTCGATGAAACAGGTGAGGGAAAATAAAGGAGTGTAATGATGATGATTATTGGGAGCTTAAAAAGGATTTTTAGAGGATAGAGTTTTATTAAAAAGAAAAAAAAAAGGAATTTATTTATCTTAAACTGTCATCTCGATTTTTGATTCATGGTTTGTTCATATTTCCATTCTGTGATTTTCTAGTAGAATTTGCCTTTGAGTTTTTCTTTGTTCTTCATCTGTTTCATATTGCCATTCTGTGATCTTTGTTCTTCATCTGTTTCATATTGCCATTCTGTGATGATCATCACGTACTAGTCACATCGATTCTGATATGAATTTTTTTCATCTCCACACTCATTGCCTCAATTTTTCATCATTATGCCTCGATTTCCTATACTGACTCCCACTCCCACTCGAGTACTCTTTCGAATCCAGCGGACAAGTTATATGCCTCGTGCTCCTACACTGCCTCACACAAGTTATAGAATCTCGTATTATTGTTGGTGCACGACTATATATTTTCTTCTGTTTATACACCTGCATGGCCAAGATACTTGTGGAACCATACTATGGAACATTGACATTAAAACACAATCCTATATAACTATGGGCATTAATATTACTTGACAAATTCCTAAAATTTAGGTAGATAAGGAAAACTGTATTACTTGACAAAGTCCCTATAAAAAACAAACAAGCAAAAAGAGTCACAGTTTAACCATTGTTCCACATTGAAACAAATCAAACTGCCTTTAAAAAAAATAAAATCCAGAATGTCAAAGAGAGAGATTCTCTCCCGGTACACATAGCATTAGCGAAGAGAGAGATACGTTAGATAAGATTTAGCAGCTAGAAGATCCGGGCATTGCTATTGGTACGTTTAGGTTAGGGCCTTGTAATGATCATCACGTACTGAATTGACCGAAGCAAGTATTGAAATTTGACTTTGGTGCATGGCATTGATTTTTGATTTGAAACACACCAACACATAATATTTTATACAAATCACAATCGGAACCTGCATAAAAACTAAAATAGTTAACTAAAAACTACGAAACTTAATTTTTTGATCAACTGGTACATCAGAGTGATTGAATAACCCGGCTTGTTGAAGACCATACTAACAAAATATTCATAAACTACAACAAACAAAAACAGCTAAAAGAAACGCTGATAAAAAATAAGAAGATGACCTACTAATATTGATAGAGAAAACCCAAAAAAGAAACCCCAATCTTTTCCCCTTCTTATAAAACCCTAATCTTTTCTTAATGGATGCGAAGTACTCGACTGGGGTTTTAAGACCTATAGGCTAAGGTTCTTCCTCAAATATCTCAGTCTTGACACCATTAAGAACTCGGAACCTCCTTACCTTTGGGGTAAGATCTCTATAGAAAGCCTTCTCATCGTACTCCTCGTCGGGTATGTCTTCGCCAGTCTCCTTCCGAAGTTCATCGAAACTGCGGAAAAAAGCATACCACGTCTTAGTTGGAGGGGGTGGAGAAGGGTCATCAACTATTCCTTCTTCGAGTGCTTCAACAGGTTCTTCATCTTCAAAAATGAAGAGTCTTTCTAAGTATTGTTGAAACTCTTCAAAAGTTCTCACAGAAGCCATTCTTAGTTTTTCTATGTGATCTCACTGATTTTCTCTTTGATTGTTATGGAGATAGTTGTGAAAAAAAAAACTCTTTATAGGTTATAGCAAAGTAGGGATAAAGAGTCGGTGTTGAATTGTCTACACATTGAACAACCACCTATATAACTCTTTCTATTCCCAAAATAAAATAAAATATTAGAGTCGGTATTTTTTCGAAAACGCTTAGTGTAGAGATGTAGAGAGGGTAGAGAGGAGAGAGATAGAGAGAGAAGAAAATTAGTGGGTGTCCACAAAATAATCCAATGGTGCACCCCCTATATATCTGAGGGTTGTGGTGGTGCCACATCAGGCTCTACATCTTCTCTCTCTTCACTATTCTCTACACCAAGTGGCTCCGGTGTTTTTTACTTCTGGAAAGAGGTTGTGCCTCATCTTACTGATAAGATATTTTGGGAAATATGAAAGCGCATGGCTAGAAAAAAATCAATATCTCATAATCCCATTAGTCTTATAAACCCCACTCCGTCATAAATACTATGTACTCAACTACAGTATTTATTTGTATTTAAAACTGCCTAATTAACCAATTTTTCTTGTAAAGTCTAATCTGTCATTAAATCTACTCAGAATAAAGTATTTATTTGTATTTAAAACTGCCTAATTAACAATTATATTGGTTAATTAGGCAATATATATATATATATCCAATTAACCAAAAATATCAAGCAGGTTACTCGTAAGGGCAATATCGTCGTCAAGCAAATACCCAAAAATATCGAGCAGGTTTCTCGTAAGGGTAATTTTGTCGTCAACAAATACCGCAAAAATTGAGCAGGTTACTCGTCAGTGTAATATATTGAGTAGGTTACACACAAGGGTGATAATGTCATTATTGAATGTTGGAAAATATCAAGCATGTTACTCGTAAGGGTATAATTGTCGTCGACGAATACTCCAAATATCGAGCAGGTTTCTCGTAAGGGTAATATATTGAGCAGGTTACTCGTAAGGGCAATACTGTCTTTAAGGAAATACCGCAAAATATCGAGCGGGTTTCTCGTAAGGGTAATTTTGTCGTCAACGAATACCGCAAAAATTGAGCAGGTTACTCATCAGGGTAATATATACTGATTAGGTTACACGAAAGGGTAAACATGTCATTAGCCAATACTGGAAAACATCCAGCATGTTACTCGTAAGGGTAATATTGTCGTCACAATACCGCGAAAATTGAGCAGGTTACTCGTCAGTGTAATATATTGAGTAGGTTGCACACAAGGGTGATAATGTCATTATTGAATGTTGGAAAATATCAAGCATGTTACTCGTAAGGGTATAATTGTCGTCAACGAATGCTGCAAATATCGAGCAGGTTTCTTTTAAGGGTAATATATTGAGCAGGTTACTTGTAAGGGCAATATTGTCTTTAAGGAAATACCGCAAAATATCGAGCATGTTTCTCGTAAGGGTGATTTTGTCGTCAACGAATACCGCAAATATTGAGCAGGTTACTCAACAGGGTAATATATACTAATTAGGTTACACAAAAGGGTAAAAATGTCATTAACAAATACTGGAAAACATCAAGCATGTTACTCGTAAGGGTAATATTGTCGTCAGCGAATACTGCAAATATCAAGCAGGTTACTCGTAAGAGTAATATATTTAGCAGGTTACTCATAAGGGTGATATTGTCGTTAGGGAAATATCGCAAAAATACCGAGCAGGTTTAACAATAATATTCCTACGGGAGTATTAATTCCAAGAAGTTGGGAATCTTCGTCGAAGCACGAAACTAATCGATGTTTCTCATATTATTAATACTGGAGTTTCAAATCTCCCCTCGAATCACGAAACATGACGATGTTTCTCTTATTATACCTATTGAAGTATTCCAAGAAGTTGGGAACCGAAACACGAAAAACGAAACCTAAC
>JAJJMA010133775.1:0-11249 GCA_023529015.1 Papaver nudicaule
AGTTGGGAAGCACAGGTAGGAGATTGAGACCTTAGTGGTTGATATCGGAGTAACCTGTAACCTTGGTAACCTGATTACGTTCTTGTCTATTCTACGGTCCTTCTCTTCTGATATAAGGCCATTCAAGAACTGATACGTTACACACAAGGTTGAAAGGAAGCAATGCACGGCTGCACTCGGTGTTGTAAGACCTAGTTAGCTCCAGTTGTATAAGTTTCTTAAGTGATTCTTTGTGTACAACTTAGGTAGAGACAAGTTGGGCATAGTTTACTCGGTTTACTTGTCAGCCCCCGCTTGTAAGTAGATTTCTGTATGACCACTTTGTGTATGTCAAACTGATAGTGGACAGTTCGAACATACAGTTGATAATTGAGGTTGCAAAATCGGAATTATTGACACAAGCCTTTAACAACGGTTAAAGCAACTCCTAGGCCTGTAAAGGACGTCAGCTAGGGGAATCAAGTGCGTGACGATCTGTGGGGTAAGGAATGCGACAATAGCCAGTTCGCTTGGAGGGTTGGAATTGGTCTCTGCTACATCCCAGACCGAAGTCTTATAGTAGGCTAGTGTTTGTAGACAGTTTTTTACTGTGCGGTGTTCAATCTGGACGAGGTCCCGAGGTTTTTCTACAGGTTGTAGTTTCCTCGTTAAAAAAATCTCTGGTGTCTTGTGTGCTTTACTTTCCTCATTATATTATCTGATTAAAAACTTCGGTGCATCTGTCCTCAAAGACATAGCGGCTTATAATGACGTGGAAACTCTCGCCGCCAAGCAAAACTATGATGGGCTTAACGCTATCATTCATGCAGTTACACCTGATCTTTTCCATCACATGGCCACATGTGAAACCTCTCACGAGGCTTGGAATAGATTAAGGAACGTGTCCGAAGGGAATACAGCAGAAAAAGAAGCTAGACTTCAAAACCTCATGTCTGACTGGGAAAACCTTCGAATGCTTGAGGATGATACCTTTGAAGAATTTAACCACAAATTGTCTGAAATAGTGAATGCCTGTCACACCTTAGGAAAAGCTATTCCGGAAAGGGACATTGTGAGTAAAATTCTGAGGTCATTACCCTCAAGGTACGAATCAAAAAACATGCCATCCAAGAAGTTTACGACTTAGAGATAACAAGAAGTGACCTTGTAGCTAAGCTAAAAATCTTCGATCATGACGCTTTTGAAGTTGTAAGCACTCCGTGCACCTCCTCACCATTGAAATTGTCTTGGGATGATGAGTGTGAAAACCTTGACAATGAAGAAGTGGACACTGAACTGTCTCTGATTACACAGCAACTGAAAGATCTTCTCAGATCTAGAAGAGACAGGCAATTCAGGAGCAGAAGATCCTTACCAGCATTGAAACATAATCCTGACCGGGATGAGGATGATCTAGCTGATGTGCAATGTTTCAAGTGTCGAGGCTTTGGACACATGAAAGACATATGCCCTAGTAAGGAATACCATAAAAGGGATAATGCTCTCTCAGCTCGATTCGATGATATGCCTGACCAACATGAATTTGAATTAGATCATGAAGAAACTGCTTTAATGGCAGGGACTTCAGATGAACGATCTAAACATGATAATTTGAAATACATTTTAATTTATCAGTTGATCAACAAGAGCGAGGACCTTGTTCAAGAAAACAATCAGCTAAAATCTGATCTTGAACAGGTAGAGAAAACCCTTCTCCTGAAAGATCAAGAACTTGAGAAATTAAGTGATGATCTCTCCTCAACTTTATCTCTAAAAGATAAAGAAATTGATGCCCTAAAAGATGATCTCCAAAGGCTATCTGGTAGCTCGGATAAAGTAGCAGCAATGTTATCTGGTCAAAAGGCCTTTGGAAACACCAATGGGTTAGGGTTTAATAGTAACACATACACCAAAAACAGTACTTTCATAATGGTTGGATCCCGTCCTCCATCTAATGAAAAACACAAAGGTGTACCTGAGAAAGCTAAAACTCAGGAAAAAAACCTTCGAAGAATTGCCAGTATTGTGGCAAATCTGGACATGTCCAAGGAAGGTGTCGGCTGCTTAAGGGAAACCGAAAAGCTGTAAACAAGCTTCAGGCCGATATGGATAGAATGAACAAAGCCCTGAAGCAATTCAAGGGAGCGTTGAAAAACGTGGAAAGTTCAAGAGGAAAAGACAAGGGTAAGAAAAACTCTCAACCCGAATCAATCTCTAGCAACCACTCTACAATCAACACCCCGTGTGAGTCTAGTACTCACACTCCAACTGCTTAATTGTAGTTAGGGGATGCATCCTCACACTATGACTTGTATGTGTGAGGCATGCAGTTGATATCAGGAATTAGTTCCTGGTATTGTGGTTGTTCATGTCACTAGTAGAAATACTATAAACATATTTTCAGAAGAGTTTTACTCTATGGTAATTTTGTTTCAGACTGTATAAACTTTGTCTGTCAGAGTTCAGGAGTTTTGGTTTGTGAAGCGGTTCCCGAACCGTCTGTAACACAAAATCTGGAAGATTCCCTTAAGTCTTTCAGAAAAACTGAAACTCACTCCTCTTGAAAGATATATATATATCGTTCATAAATCCAATAAGTCATAATAAGATGGCTTATACCACAAGAAGTGTTACGAGGAGTTGTAAAAGTGAAGTTGTGAAAGTTGAGCTCTGTGAAGGGATTACACGCAAGAGAAAGAGGACTCCTGCAGAAACTTTGGATTATCTCCGTAAGTTTCCTTATCCAGAGACTCATGCTATTAACTCGAGAGAAACAATTGATGGATATTCACACATGAGAAAGTACTTTCTGTATAAAATCGATTACGAAAGGAAGAAGGCTGATTTCCATGAAGACAAAGCCCAAGGCTTCAGGAATAGCTGTGCTCATTATACATCATTGTTGCGTGCTCTAACTGGCCTTTTTGAAAAGGAAGCTAGGGATGCACACATTGTAGATGATTTCTTTGTTGAAGTCATATCTCGAGACTGTGAAGACAAAAGTTGAGGTCATACAACTTTATTATCGTGTCTTCATATCTAAAAGTAGTTTGCCTTTTTTCAAGCATGTACTAGTTTATTTCATTAATAAAAGTTCTTTTTAGATGATTATTAATGATGTTTGCAATACTTGATTTGTCTACCTTAATCTTATTGCAACACATAGCTTTTTTCCCATTACCTCGGTAGTGATGTAAGGTTATGTCTATTACAAAAGTTATGCTTTTTCTCACGATCAAGAAACTTTTGATTGTATGATTTTTAGGGTTTTCACAAACTCGGAATCATATACTCTTTTCCAAGAATGTGGCTAAGGGAAGAGATTATAAACAAAGCAAAACTGGATAACATTAACTTTTTTTTTGTCCATGTTAGACTTTGTAAGTTGTTCTTTATTGAATAACACCACATGGGGAGAGCTCTTGACTTGAACTTGCGCTTAATAACAAATCTTTTTGGGGAGCGTGGTTGTGGAATATTAGGAGAAAAGTGTGTCTATATTTCACCAAAGATGAATCAACTTAGAGATCATTGTTCTGATTTCCTAGTTATGTCATCTTAAACTTGGTATGTGAGTACTTAGCTTAACCTATCTCATAGGGTTATGAAACCCTAGTCTCGAACTACTTTGTCATATTTTTGTGACAAATAGGGGGAGAATACATATGGTTCTTGTTCTTGTGGTTCATAACCATAGGGGGAGAACGACATGTGCTTACTTGTTGTGCTTTTCTAAAAGTATCAAGTAAGGGGGAGTAATTAAAGCTCAGAAGAAGCTTCATATCAGGAATGAGTAGAATCACTTTAAAAGTTTTGATACACGGACTTTAAAGTTTGCTCAGATTCTTACTCTTTGCAAACAACATGTGGGATTAGCATATTAACCCATGTAAGCTTGAGCGTACCTTTGTGGTTGTTTGATCTGGATATGTTGAAGGTGCTGTCTACGAATTCATCAACAAGATTTAAACGAACACATCAAGACTCAAGGGAGAAGTTGAAGAATTCAAGAAATCAAGATACATCTGGTTAGTACTTAATTGTATATCTTTGAATCCATATGTAAATTGGTTTTGTCACTAAAATTGACAAAGGGGGAGATTGTTAGGGCATTGTCCGGTCAAACCCACTAGCGTTGGTATGTCAAGATGGTTGTCAGTTTTAGGTGTCAAAACACAATTCTTGATTTAGCCTACTAGAGTTTAGATTTCGGAATTGGGATATAGACTAAGTAGTAGAGACCTTGATGACGAAGACTGTGAAGACAAAGAAGACATCATTTATTCTTCATCGACAAAAGGTTAGTAGGAGTTATGACTTTTATGGAAATTCTTCTATTCTACTTTCTCTATCTTTCGAAATAGTCGGCTACTTTAGTAGTGATATTAATAGCGATTGAGATCGTGTTCTTATAAACATGACCATGTGTTATGTTGGTATTTGTTCCCACGAATACTAAGTTTACAAGAATACATGGGATATATTCGATACCATTTGTCCATTGCAATTGTTTGCTTGCAAATCACTTGTTTGATATGGGTGAATCTAAAGGAGTACTCTTGAACAAGAGTCCAGTGGATTATAGTTGAGGGCGTTTAACACGTCTAAGTACTGGTTCAGCCCAGAACTTCCAGCGGATCCAAGTTAAACCCTAATCTGAATGACGACGGTTCCCTCACTGTTCGTGAACAATGACTTAGGAAAAACTCCTGAGTTCCAAATTATCAATTTGTACGCGTACCTTACGTGAACCTCAGATTCGATGCTTTTGGCTGTGATTCAGATGGACGGTTTGCGAACCGTCCCAAGTGAATATTCTCAGGGATTTTCACTCGGGTTAAACTCTGACTCCTTATCTCTTAGTTGGAGTTGGTTATCACGAAAATATATTATGTGGTCCATCTAACGAATCTCAATGTGTCAATAAGATAAAGATTATCTCTGGGCTGTTTGATATCTATCTTGAAGTGTTCATGAGCTAATAAAACACTTGGCAGATAAATGATAAAAGATTTCCAATTGAGATAAATCTAGGTTTCTTGGTTTGCAAGTTAGGGTTTCCTAAACTTGTGGAACAAGTAACTAGTTGCTTTATTCCAAATCAACCTATCTTGTTGAGTGCTATAAATAGAGGTGTCTAAGGACGAAAACCGCAAGCATCAAGCATACGTGAAGATCCTCTGTGGAATTGATGGTAAAAGTCTTTTCACTTCGGTGAATGCTTGTTGTGGTATAGTCATCCTCTATTAGGTATCCGTTCCTCTTGGGATTTACCTACGACTATAAAGACTTCTCTTGAGAGTTGGGAAGCACAGGTAGGAGATTGAGACCTTAGTGGTTGATATCGGAGTAACCTGTAACCTTGGTAACCTGATTACGTTCTTTTCTATTCTACGGTCCTTCTCTTCTGATATAAGGCCATTCAAGAACTGATACGTTACACACAAGGCTGAAAGGAAGCAACGCACGGCTGCACTCGGTGTTGTAAGACCTAGTTAGCTCCAGTTGTATAAGTTTCTTAAGTGATTCTTCGTGTACAGCTGAGGTAGAGACAAGTTGGGCATAGTTTTGTTTACTTGTCAGCCCCCGCTTGTAAGTAGATTTCCGTATGACCACTTTGTGTATATCAAACTGATAGAGGACAGTTCAAACATACAGTTGATAATTGAGGCGACAATGAGAAGAGCAAGAGCCAAAGCCTAGAACGGTTCCCAGACTCATTATCTTCAATTAAAGAGAATGCTTCACTTATTCGAGCCTTCACCATCCCCGAAGAGCCAACACACAAGAATGTTGAAGGAAGCCGATGAACAACATGTTTCTGCACGAGGAAAGGCGAACCCAACGAGAGACGTTGATAAGATATCAGAAAACATAGCTGGGGACTCCTCACCATATCCGTTCTTCACTGCACCGAACACCGTTGGGAATGCTGACTGCTACGACCCAATAAGGTACAACAGATATGCCCCTGTCTCTACCAAAGCGCTTCATCATCATGGAAGCAGAGACGCCCATGCAGCAGGGGACTATCCGCTACAGATCCTTCGAAGGGAGGAAGATCTAAGAACTCCAATCAACACCGACACCACTACCGACGCCTCTACAAAAACCTAAAAGCCACCAGAAACCTTTGAGGGACCTCCATACGCCAGGATTCATATCTTTGCAGAATCCTCCTGGTAACAACACCACCAAGTATTCATCTTTCGAGCAAGCTAGCAGTATCATGGTGGTGGCGCTCCTCTCGGCTATCACTAGCAACGAGTCTCGGACATCCTTCGTTGGCAACCCAGATCCAAAAAGATGACAGAGTAGAGTACTCCAAGCGCAAGGACTTCAAAAGATGTGCCAATAGATGGAGAATGGGAAAGACTTCCTACGTGTTCACTTAAGGTTCTACCACAACATGCTAGAAGAAGCAATCATCACTACGAAATCAGAGTTAAAGCTTCTGAAGCAAGCGGTGTGCGAGCAAGAATATTGATATGGGGATTAAAGAATGCTCTCCCAGCCTTCATTAACCCTATGGATCAACGCCATTACCTACAACCTCAACGGTAGTTACCAATCAAAGACTATAAACCATATTGTGGAGAAGTTATTTTATTTTGAGTCTCCATGGAGCAAACCTATCCTGGAGACAAACAAAGGCGTGCTCACGACTACATACCAAGTTCGCTGTACGACGACCTTCACGAAAACGATCAACGCGGAATATTGGTAAAAGATTTGAAGGTGATTTTTATACAACATCTTCCTACGGGTGTATACTGTTATGTGTAAGAAATTTCGTGGCAATCCAACCCGTGGATCAAGAGATATGGAGCAAACATTACAGTACACCGAAATAAGTGGACATAACGTACATACGAAGCCAAAACAGTTGCTGCGGATAGCTCGTGAGGATTTCTTGGGCAAAATTTATACACAAACTCCTTTTTAATGTCTAAGACTATGTGGTAAAATTCCATACAATAACTCCATGTGATTTGAGAAATATGGCGTGAACATTGAGGAAAAGAAAAGCTGTCAGAATTTCCTGCGCCAGCAACTTTCGCTGCGAAGAAACACCCGGTTTGAGAAATCCACAAGGGATTTTAGAACGATTTTCGGACACAATCTTTGTCTGTATGTCTCCCGGCACATACTAAAATTTGATACCAATACAGCAAGGGGATTGGGAGATATGACAAAAACACTACAGCACACGCGAGACGCGCAGTCAGGAATCATGTGTAAGACCACGCCAAGTACTGCGGAAAATCTACGAGGAGCCTCGAAGAGAATTTTGGACACAATACTTCCCTGGATGTCTACTACTATGTGTAAAAATTTTGTGATGATACAACAAGTGATCTAGGAGATACGATGCAAATACCAGGGAACATGCAAGACTCGAACTGTCAGAATTTACAACGAATACGCCATGGCGCAAAGCTCATAGCACCGGCATCCACGTCGCTACCAATTCCATGGCGCCACACCTCATGGCGCTACATCTCATGGCGCCACAGCTCATAGCGCCAACATCCTCCTAGAAATTCACTACTCGGTAAAGACGGCGAGGTAAACATCTTCATCAAGTAGTTCGCCTATTTTAACTCCAACACCCTCTTCAACGACTGGGGACTTGGCGCAATCATCGTGTTTCGGAGGAATTCTCTATAAAGGGGATACCGAGAGTATGGGATCCCCACAATAAACACGTTAAGAGAATATATAAGACGGGAAGGCACATGTTCTACACCAAAACAGGAGACGTTCAGATCTACGTCAAGAACAAGAATGCGATTGACTTCCCCGGTGTCTCTCTACCAACTGCTATTGCAGACTACCACTGGATTGGTCATTATCTCATAAAGCGTCAGTGCTCCACACTACAGATTCAACTTTGAACATCAATAGCCGCTTCTTACCTACTGGAAAGTACGCCACCCGAGCTTACACCAAAGGCGCAGCTCCGGAAATCAGCTGATTGCAGAACCACTTGCCAAGTGGAGACGATCAAGGAAAAACAAGGACCTGATCACGACAACGAAAGAATGAGGGAAAGTTCTCTGCTGAAATGGGTAAAGCCTCACCTTTCATTTTATTTTCTTGGCTAAGACCTAGCCTAAGTATGTATTGACATACGTATTACTGGGAATCTCACTAAGCATAGTATTCCCTTCTATAGAAAAGTCAAGGCGCCACAAAAGATTGTGGCGCCCCAAATTTTGTGACCCATGAAACGCATGGCGCCACGAATAAAAAAAAAACAACGCACAGACTAGGCCGTGTCCATGGCGCCACGGCCATACATGTCCGACCGCCAAACATGGCGCCATGGGATGACCTGCGTCCCACCTTGGCTGCTATAATTCCAAGACCATGGCGTTATGGCCATGGCCCCTCTCATATATCCGTCCCATCCTCATCCTCTCACACATATATATATATCCTTTGATTAGCCAACTCTTCTAGCGCATCCGTGTTTATATGCAAACTTACATCCTGTTTTGCTTCATGGTCTCTTACATTAGGGTTTAATCCTCTATAGAGCCCTGCTAGTATTGGTAATATAAGAAAACCTAAAATTGGTAGAACTGCTCTCACCATCTGGTGCTTAGTATGAAACATTACTGTTCCATACTAACCAGGGGACTTAATGTAGATGATGAAAAATTGAGAAGGGATAAGATCGTAAAATCTCCTTCTGTTATGCCTTGTAAAGAGGCGATTGCCTACTCAGGCAAATCTCTATATCTCTACGAGTTCCCTCTTATAGCTTCTGAGTGGAGGGAATGACATCATAGCGTAATAACAAATAGCCCACCAGCTCATAAAGCCGCCAATACTACTTCATGCTGACATCGCTTCGAGTTCCTCGGCATCAGAACTAGATCGTTCACTGGCACAATGGTGGAAGATTGATAGAGACACCTTCATAGGTTTCCTCCTCAATGATTAAAGACCCCAGGCCCTCGCCTAATCTTGGTCGAAACAGATACACACCCCTCGGGTTTTCTCTCTCAACATGACTCAATTCTGAGTCTCAATTAAAACCTCAGATGAATCACAACTCCTCAAGCTCTCTGAGTAATGCACAACAACCTAAACACACTTAGGCATGCCATAATCTAACATAGAACGACCTAGTATACCATGGCTAAGCATGCCATGACCTAAAATACGCCATAGCCCAAGTGCACAAACATGCCATAGTCGAAGTAGTGTAACCTAAATGCACCACAAACACGTGGCCTTGGCCGTGGCAACCAAAGCCACAGTGCCATAACTCGTGGCACCATACAAGGCCGTGGAAACCAAACCCACGGTGCCATAAAATTTGGCCTTGGCCACCAAAGCCACGGCGCCATAACTCATAGCGCCATACAAGTTGGCCTTGGCCACCAAAGCCACGACGCCATAACTCATAGCGCCATACAAGTTGGCCTTGGCCAAAGGCCAAGGCCGTGGCCACCAAAGCCACGTCGCCATAACTCATGTCGCCATAAAAGTTGGCCTTGGCCAAAGGCCAAGGCCGTGGCAACCAAAGCCACGGCGCCATGACTCATGGCGCCATACAAATTGGCCTTGGCCAAAGGCCAAGGTCGTTGCTGCTGTGCCAGGTCTCCACGGCCACGGTCTCCTCGGCCATGTCTCCACGGCCATGACTCCTCGGCCATGTCTCCACAGCCACGGTCTCCACGTCCACGGTCTCATGGACCACGGTCTCCTCGGCCATGTCTCCTCGTCCATGGTCTCTTGGCCCATGGTCCCCGACGCCATACCTATGCTAGCCTTGGCCAGTGGCCAAGGTCGTAATGACCAGTACAGTGGCGCCATAATTCATGGCGCCACGAGATTTTACCTTGGCCCAAGGCCAAGGTCGTTGTTGTTGTGCCATTGCGCCATATCCATGGCGCCATGAGTTCCTAGCCTTGGCCAATGGCCGAGGCTGCTGCTATACATCCAATACGCGTGTCTCTTAGCGCCACACTTACAGAGTCATAGCCACACGAAGTTGTTCAAACTCAACACAACCATGCAATATCTGCATACCACTCGAGATATCAAAACATCACACGGGGGAATAACTTTAAGGGTATTGGTATGGCGGTCTATGACAGTTAGAAAGAAACTGATAGGGATGATGGACAGTTACGAGAAGGTGGTGCTGAGTGGACATGTTCTACACGACTCTAGCAGTTAAAGAGCACAACTCATGTCCTCCACTCCTCCACTCTTCCACGACTTCCATCTTCTCTGTCGAGAGATCAGGGTGAGTTCAATGCTATAAATAGAGGCTTCGAGAAACATGTTCAGCGACAACATCAATTGAAGGAATTAATGAGACGGGACGGAGCGCTGCCCCCATTGCACCCCCTACGCCCACAAGCAAGGTCATCGATCATCCCGCAACAAAGATCGATGGAGTAGACGTAGGCGCTGAGGAAGCTATCGCCCGATTCATTGAGGCAAATTATCGAGTTATCAGCCAAAGTAGTTTCGAAACAATGGAGCCGCCCTACTTGGTTGAAGTTGCCCGATACAATTTCCCGAAGGATTACATCTCACCAAAATTCAAAACATACAACGGTCAGGGGAACGCACGCGAGTACCTCAGTCATTTTCTATCCTCGATGAACGCCCATTCGACCAACGAAAGTCTGTGCCTAAGGGAGTTTCCGAAGTCACTGACTGAAATAGCCTTTTCCTGGTACGACAACCTAAAACTAGGAAGTATCACATCTTGGTCCAACATGATGACCCTGTTCCTGAAGAAGTTCTTCTCGGCGAAGCGACGCATTACTATCATCAATCTAGGAAGATGTTCACAACGAGTTGACATGGATATAATCAAGTACATCACCAGCTTCAGGAACCTGTTCCTCAAATGCCACAAGAATGTTGCGGAGTCACGACTGGTGGAAATTTGCATCAGAGGGATGAACGCGGCCTTTCGCGTCAACCTAACCAACTTTCAGTTCCCAACCTTCGTAAGCTTAGAAGAAGCGGCCTTGCAAGTTTCGGACTGTGTGGGATTTGCCAACACAGGAAGCGCCGACTACGAATGGAGGAATACAGTAGACACAACAAGTTGGTCTAGCAAAAATGGTCTGATTAACGGAACGCTCCGAAAAAGGCCCGTCAATCGCCGCAATCAAGAAGGAAGACTAAGGGGAAGTGCCGGAAGGTCACATTGGAATAATAGATTTACGCTCCCATGTACCAAAGGACAGATAATGGGACGCATTGACCAATGGGTACTGTTAGGGCATTGT
>JAJJMA010133797.1:0-10385 GCA_023529015.1 Papaver nudicaule
TCAGAATAGAAACAAAAACACCCAAATCTGCTCTCCTTCAAATCTACTCATTTTCTGACACACTATAGTCCTTCAATGTAGTCTCTCTTCCTCCTCTTTAAAGAAATTGTAAAATTTAAAAAAAGAGAAACCAGATAGAGGGAAGAGATATAAAAGCAAGGAGATGAGAGAGATATAGAGATATAAAGGAGGAATTTCAATGAAACAACAAGTACAGCCTCTCTCTCTTTCTATCTCTCTATCTCTCTGTCTGTCTCTATTAACTCTCTGTGTGTGTTTTCACTCTACTTTGCTTTTAAATCTTCATTTCTTTTTTCTGACTTGTATTTGGATTACAGAGGGCATGTTTTCTTTCCCCCACTGTATTTAGATAATCTAATCTATAACCTGATGTTTGTGACAATTAATCCACTGAGCAATAAACCTTATCAGGCCATTGATGTTATGGGTTAAGGTAAGTTTTTATTTTTGCCGTTTTAGGAACTTTTATTACATAAAATATCTGTCACGTTAATGTGCAATAACAATTTACTTCGTCTTTACTAAAGTGTAACGGTGACAATAATTCCACTGCGTATGTATTTACATAAGCAGTTGCTAATAGTGGCAGCAGAGCCTACCACTACTAGTACCGGGGGAAACCCAAAAGGTAACGGCCTTATTGGGGAACGGTAACTATACGTACGCCGAAAAATCGCGTAAGAAATCCCATGGAGAGATCCAACGGTACGCGTGAGTTTAGATTTAGGGTCGCCGGGTCCACCCGCTGAAATGTTTCACAAGGAATCATCCCGGAATTTCTCTCCCCGAGATGAATATCATTAGCGATTGGGGAAAATAGATTTAATAGATAGGGCAACATAGGTAAGGCATGCTTGTTCTGCCAGCAGTGTGGGGGCAATTCTCCAAGGACCATGTTGGTTCCACCCTCTGGTTGTTATGGTGGATGGTACAGGACGGGTCTAATTGGTTGTCAGTTACTTTTTCGGCCATGTACGAGCACATTTCTCTTTGCTCTGTTTGACACTCGAGAAATCCTTACTTTTGACTCTTTGAGTTTCCATCTCCATACAAATTTATAGGCTCCTAATAATGTGCAACTCTCATCTCATGCGCGCGGTTGAAGAGTTATATCTTGGTGCAATGCTGTCCAGAGTATATATATATACATACAGCCACCATACAATAGATGGCCAGCCACTGGCGGAGCCAGGTTTCTAAATTGAGGGGGGCTAAATAATAATTTTAGGAGGAATGGTGGACTAAATTTAGTTACTAGGTGGGCTAAAAAAAAATTTTTTCTTTTACTAGGGTGAAATTATGACTTTTTTTGTATTTTAAGGTTTAGGGGGGGGGGCTACAGCCAGGTTTAGCCAACCTTTGGCTCCGCCCCTGTGGCCAGCAGCCAGCTACATCTTTCCTTGGTAATCATACACTGAGATGGCCAGGCCAGCTATTTCTTTCATTGGCAATCATACAATAGAATCCACAGCTATATGCGTCCGAAAATTGCCATTATTGATAAATCAATTATAAAGGGCTTTGCAATGAACATTAGATTCTCGAACTTAACAACTTCGTCAAAGACAGTCAAAGACAGAGAGCACTTTAGTATCATGAGATTCACCAAACCAAGAAGACAAGAAGTAAAACTGAGCCCACATGCTTTACGGGTTTTGCCGATCTGTTTCTTTTTTTCTTTGCTATTGTTGTACAACGCTGATATATGCACCCAAGGAAACCCCTCCTCAAATCTCGAATCTCATACATCAGTTGTAGACCCCACCCACCAGGACAGTAGAGGCCAGGCATATGTATTTGGCGGGTTTTGTAGAGGGATTTCCGTTCGGGATATAAATCATTTTTGATTGTTTTATGGAAAATAGTACACGACTACTGACTAAGCAGAGAATTAGAATTGCATAATTTCCATTAGGGTGTTTAGGAGATTCATCCTACTGTATACGATTGGTAATTAGAGGTTGAATCACTTTGCCCCAAGGTTTATAATTTGCACCTACCGAATGAATTTCGCATAAGTTATTGTTTATGTCCCCTTATAAGGGATAGGGTAATTCAAACAAGTTTACCTGTCTAGGTGGATGAGCAAAGTGGATTTTCCACTATGGTAATACCGTATGGCAGCATAAATGGCGTCGTTCAGCGAAAAATAAGCCAGGCGGCATAAGTCAGGTTGCTGGTGGTACAAGTTATGCCGCTCGGCACAAGTTGTGTCTCCACAACGACTACTTCGGGTTTTACTTCTACTATAAATTATCAATCATTTCACCACTCAAAACACAAAAATCACATAATTCACACCCAATTCTCTTTTTTTTTTACACATATGGAGGTTGAATACGATATTGAGCTTTCTTCATCTGAAGAGGAAGCAGAAAACGATATGGAAATGCTTTATACTTTCAACGAAGAACAAGAAACGTATCTGAGAGTTTTGCAACAGTTGGATGAAGAAAACGAAGCTGGTAGAAGGCGTCGAACAACAATGATGCAGATTTTCACCGGAGCTATACCTCGAATTCCCGAACCAAGGGAAGCTTTTAGAAGAAGATGGACGTGGAGAAAGAGGCATTTTTTTCCACGACGTGATGATGAATGCTTATTTCAATCCTGATTGTGTGTACTCTGACGAAGATTTTCAGCGGCGGTTCCGAATGGGACGTTGCCTTGTTCAGAGAATAATTGTTGAATGTTGTTTAGCCGAGCCTTTGTTTAATTATCAATACGATGCCAAGAATATGAAAGGGTTTAGTCCTAAACAGAAGATAATTGTGGCCTTGCGAATATTGTGTTATGGTACGCCAGCAGATTTTGTTGATGAATATATTCGTATGGGCAAAACCAGCGCCTACAAATACCTTCAGTTGTTTTGCAAAACAATTGTTGCTCATTTTGGTTCAACCTACTTAAGAAAACCGAATGAGCTTGATATGGTAGAGATCCTGATGGAGAACACAAAAGGAGGTTTTTGTTAGGTGCTCAAAACACCTATTCAAGAGTACCTTATTCATACACTTATGTCTAGCTAATGCCTCATAAATTGGTTATTTCACGTTGTTTTCTATTTTGCAGGTACAATGGCTTTGAGCCACAAAAAGAAAGCAAAAAGAAGTGCAAAACAAGGGAATTACTGGAGGCAGCCCCAATTACTGGGCAGCCATTTGATTCTCAATACATTTTACTGGAGCACTCAGAGTTCGCTGCTCAGGGCAACCACTGGAGATTAGTTACCATTTGCTGGAGCACCAAAAACTATTGCTCGGGGCAGATAGGTTCTACAGTCACAGGTTACTGAAGCAGCCGCATCATTAACTAAGGGCCACCATTCCCTTTAAATTCAAAACAAACTGAAGCTCGGATGGGATTTGCTCACTCCAGGTTCAATTTTTCTCTTTTGCTTTCACGGCAAAACCTTGTTCCAAGCCACAATGCCGTTGGTTCAAGACACAGTTGCCAAGCCTTAGAAGGTGGTTCGTTCAGGCTAGGATAGAGTTTCGAAGAGAAGAAGAAAATGAAACCGTGGCTCAAGTTATCAGAAGAACTGGACTATATGTTCTGCACCGGAAAAGAATAAATGTCACTGCCAGGCCTTGCCATCTTCTAGCTACGGATTTAGGTGCTTGTTTGCCAAGAATTAAGAATGGGTTTCCAAGAACAGGAGAACGTGAAGATTGGGTTCAGTTTTAAGAACGAGATAACAAGGCAAAGAACAGAAGATTACTGCTACTGATTTGTGTGGATGGAATTGAACTTCTCTTATGTGTGAATGTGAATTTATTACTGAATCAGGGATTGGGTGACTTCTTTATGTGTGTGAATGCTTGTTTACAGGGAAGGAGATTTGTAAGGCTTAGGAAATCGAAGAGAAGTCCATCTCTGCATCATAAGAACCACGCACACCAGACGTTCGATGAAAGGCCTGACTGAAGTATCCAGTCCAGTTTTAAGTTCTGTTGCCGCTATGCTGACCCATCTCTGCCATTAGTTTTAGACCTTGGTTCTAATCAGGTTCTAGTGGAGTTCTTAAGGAGGGTTTGCTATGGGTCAGGAGATGTTTGTGAAGGGTCAGGTCTAGAGAGCAACAGGGAAAGAAGAAGGTGCCGGTTTGAGTTCAGTTGAGAAGTTGAGCTGCTGCCAGTTTGAGTTGTTTGTGGCTGAACACCTTTGCCAATGGTTTGGCTGTGATTCTGCTCAGTCTCTGGTGGGTTTCTGGTTGTTAATGCGGCTAGCCATGGACCTGAGGGTTATTTAGCTTGGGTATGAACCAGTTAGGGGATCTCAGAAGTTTACACAGCTAGGTGTGCAATGAAATCAAATCATCAGGTGAGGACTAAGTCATTGCACCTCCTAGGCTAATCAAGAGGGCAACGGTTCGTGACGTCAGATAAGAAGAGAACTAAAGAGTGGGTTCTATGGTTTCGAGTCTTTGCCATGGGACTGGAGGATATTGAGGTTCAGGATTGCACGGAATCGGGGTACAATATTGGGTCAGATTTAGAAGTCTTTTGAAGCCGGAAAAACAGGGAGAATTGGTTGCTGCCGCCGTCGATTATCATGGGTTCAATGCAGGAGATTGAGAGATATTTTCAGAAGTTTGGTGAGATACGGAAACTAAGTTTTCGTGGGATTGCAGCAAACTGAATTCTATATAAAGAGAACTAGGGCAACGAGAAGGGAGCTCCAACAGGGAGGAGCTCTGCTCCTCTCCTCTCATACCAGCCACCACCTTCTGCACCTTTGCATACCACCTGCACCACCATCAATCCACTGCATACCAACAGCATCCCCAGCATCCTTGCATCCACAACAGCAGCATCCTTGCGACGCTATCCTGCCATCACCACCAGTTCACCGCCACCACCAGTTCACCATCACCACCAGCTCACGGAGGTTGCTGTTCAGTCCATACCACAGGCGTCACTTCATCAGTTTGTGCATCACAGTACCGCAGTCCATCTCCACAGCACCATCACTTCATCACCATTCAGTCCACCAACAACACTGCACAAACTGGACACTCTTGTGTCATTGGGTTTGAGTCTCTGTTTTTGAGTTATTGTCTTTATAATTTGATAAACATGAACTCCAATATGATTTGTAGCTAATTTCTAGTTTGATTGAGGAAGACTTTGACGTCCAAACATGAACTCGAGTTTACATGAATAATAGTTTGTCCTCTTGCAATATATCTCTTATTGTTTGATCTTTACTATGCTAAAATATTTATGAAGTGTTGATTAATCTTTCAAGTTCGAAATTGAATGCTTGATTGACAATTCTATTGCTAATTGAGAATTCTTGGATCCGTGTAATTATCTAGGGATTCTTGATACAAGTAGTAATATGTGGATATTGATGAAGGGATTTTGTTAAGTATTCACATGTATTGATTGACTCTAGTGTATGAGTCGAGCTTATGTACTTATCACTAGGAGTAACTTATCTCATAGAACCCATAGCATTCAAGTGAATTATATCTGGAGAGCTTATTCTAGGTTGTTCACATGAATAGAATCCTATAGAGAACTTATTCTTTTAGGTGGAATTAGGAGATTGCTGAATAGATGAGCTTATATCTGTTCTAGGGTTGCTAGTATTGAGTATATTGTGAGAAGCATAACTACATGTTAGTAAGATTCTTGTTTTGTGACTGAAATTGAATCCTTGATCATTCTCATCTCATATATTGTTTCATTACCTTGCATTCATACATTCAGAAAATTAGGTCGACAACTTATCTCTCTCCCTCAGGAACGAACCTGCTTATCCATACTATTATTTAGTTTAGAGAAGTAAGGAATATATTTTTGTGTGAGTTCGGCACTCATCAGTTTTCCAGGGATGTTGGGTAGTTTGGATTGCATGCACTGGGTTTGGCATGGATGCCCAACTGATTGGGTTGGCAAGTATAAATTTATTTACCCTAAGCCAACGGTAATTTTGGAGACTGTAGCTACCTATGATTGTTGGATTTGGCATGCATTTTTTGGACTGTTTGAGGATCTTAAGACTGGAATTGCCCCAGCCTTTAATTTCACCATCAACGGTCGCGAGTACAAGCAAGGGTACTATCTTGCAGACGGAATTTATCCCCAGTGGTCAACATTAGTTCAAGCCTACTCTGCTTTACCGCTTACGAATCCTGTTTATCGTGATAAGAGACACTTTAATGCATATCAAATGGTTAAGAGAAAGGATGTTGAGAGGGCATTTGGGATTTTGAAAAGGAAGTTTGTAATAATCTGTGGGCCTTATTGGAGTTTTGATATTGAAGGAATGAACGGTATTATGCTTACTTGCATAATTTTGCATAACATGGTTATCGCTGAAACTCGTCGTGATCCTGCATGGATTAATTACGAGGACGATGATTTGAGGCCTCGACTTGTGGTCGAACGTGGTTTTCCATTAATAATGTCAAATCAAGGTTAGATAGAGATCAAATACATCAAGAATTAAAAAGTAACAAGAACAACATACTTATTGTAGTACATAATCGAGAGATACGACAAGGAAAAGAGAAGGAAAATCGATAGAACTACCTAAGACAAGCATGATAAGACAGATTAAATCGGAGAAGGGATGGTCTTCAATGGATGATAACCCGACCATTTGATAGTTTTTCTACTTCATTAAGATTTGCTCCATGGAATCAGGAGTATTTTGCCCAACATCTTGACCGGCGAGTTGAAGAATCTGGTAACTTGAGATCGCCATCGTACTTGATAAACCTATAGATCGAACACAAATAAAGAAAAATATAAGCAATCGAAATATTGCAGAAAAAATCGCTCTAATAGCGAAGAAACTAATCGCCCTAATAGCGAAGATAAATCGTTATAATAGTGAATATTTTATTGAAGACAACATACTAGCTATCAAATTAAGAAATCTTTGCTCAGATCTAGCCCCTAAAGGACTAGATCTGAGCAAAAGAGGAAAAAGATGAAAGGTTTTTTCTCTAGATTTTGGAGAAGGGAGGGGTAGAGAGAGAGTTGACCACTGATAGAATTCAGAATGCAGGTCTTCATCAGCAACTTCGACATGACTTGACGGCTCATCTTTGGCCAAGGTATGGACAAGGGGGAGGGGATATGTAGATCCCCGAAGACAAAGAAAAAGACAACTAAGATAGGGGGTTTGATTTTTTTTGTTTGTTTGTTTTATGTTTTTTTATTGGTTTTTTTTTGTTGTATTTTAATTTAAAGACGTAAATTAATTAAAGCATAATTTATTATATTGTTACTGCTACTACAGAGAACTAGAGAGTTTACGTTCAAAAAAAAAAAATTACTACAAAGAACTAGAGAGTTTACGTTAAAAAAAAAACATAAGTGAAAACTAACTACAATCAAAAATAACATAAAATAAATAAAACTAACTAGAATCGAACTAGTCTTCTTATTCTTCTTCAAGCCCTTCTTCTTCTTCTTTTTCTTCTTCTTCTTCTTCTACAAGTCCTTTGTTCCTCTTCTTCATCCAGCCTTCTTGTTCATCATCAACCCCAAGCGTAAGCGGCCTCCTCATCCTCTAGGTCATTGGATGAGGCGTCCAGGTCTTCGCTATCAAAATGGGGGAGTACACTTGGTGATGTTGTTGCTCCTGGGTTTGTTGTTGGTGCTGGTGTTTGTGGTGCTGGTTGTGGTGGGATAACAGGTGGAAGATTAACTTTGTTGAACTCCGTCTCCCACTTCTTCCTCTGGAGCTCATTGATGTTCAAAGTGTTCATTGACATAATTTTGTTCTTGTTAAAATTTTGAAAATGTTGCTCATGAGAAAGACGACTTTTTAAAGCTGTCAGACCACTATGTTTCCATGGAGGGATCTAGCTTCCTCAGCCTTGCGCTCGTGCTCCAACCATGCATCCATGTTGAAAGCGCCAGAATAAGTTCCATCTTGAGCTTCAGCCCTTGCCTTTTTGGCCGTCTTCTGACCTCCACCCCTAGTCTTCTTGGTACAGTTGTTCACATTCAGATTAAAATTTTCATGGTGAACATTCTTGGTAGTTGGTGGTTGTGATGATAGACCTGGCGAAGAACTAGGACCTCCATCATGGATAGCTTGGGAAATCTGAGAGTATGAAGATCTGGTGTGTGTTGTGTATCCATCCAAGGCATGGGGGTTGAACCGGTTCAACGCCCTTCAGAATGTGGTAACAACTTGCATATTGGAAACCCTTGGGGTGAGACCTTTGCCACTCATTCATGCATTGTCGTTCCACATCAACATCAGTCTCCCCACTCCTCCTCTGTCGCATCATTTGCATTAGGTGGCAACATACTCATTCGTCTCCTTGTTGATCGCTCCAAAACAATGTGGCAATCCCTAGCGTCATGTTCATTCGCATTTGGAAACTCTGCACATAAGTGTTCGAAAATGGGGTTCCAAAATGTCGTTCCTTGTTATTGCACACCATTGATGGAGTCCTTGGTGAAGAACATGTAAGCTCTACAGATCAATTCAGCTTCATCCAAGGTAAATCTTGGACCAT
Organism: Papaver nudicaule; assembly: GCA_023529015.1. Taxonomy (NCBI): domain Eukaryota; kingdom Viridiplantae; phylum Streptophyta; class Magnoliopsida; order Ranunculales; family Papaveraceae; genus Papaver; species Papaver nudicaule. The sequence goes on from JAJJMA010133797.1 coordinate 8,513, forward strand.
GATGTCTCCCGACAACAGTAAGATGAGTGGCAATAGGTGGAGTGGCAATAAGAGTGACATCAGGATTAATATGAGCTTCTCTAGGTCGTTGGTTCTTCTTTGGAAGCATGATTAAATTGCTTGAGTTTGGAAATAATAAGAGAAATTCTGTTCTGGAGTGTAGAAAAGCTTGGATTGCTTGGTGTGATTCGGAAAGATTCAAAGTTTGGTATTTATAGGCAAAAAAAAAAAAAAATTGACTGTTGGGTTTCAAATTTCGGAAAGTAAAAAAACATACGACACAAGTTGTAATGAGTGGCATAACTTGCACCGCTGGCGGCGTAACTTATGTCGCTCGGTGTAACATGCGCCGATCTGTGGTTGTTGTGTCTGACCCGGCAAACCAAAACGCTTGTTGGTTTGCCAGGTCGTTTTTAGGTTTTTCCCCTCCCATAGTGGCATCAAAAATGGTAAATCCTGGGTTTGTTCATCCCGTAGAACTTGCCCTAAGGTTCTAATATTTACTATCTATTATAGACATACATGCACAAGTAATTAGTAGTTACATTTATTTTGTTCAAAGATTTTTTTAGTATGCACTCACATCTTTTTCACAACGAAAGAAAATAAAATAATAATTATAAAGTTAGGTTATTATTATTTTGATAAAAACATCTTCTTCATTGATAGTAAAGTTAAGTTACAAAGAGTTTCAATACATCATTATTCAAGAAATACGATGAAACACCATACATTACTTGTGCAAAACCAAGTACTCTAACAAGATAAGAGAAAGAAACCCGGAAAATGACTAGAATTATATATGAATAGAGAGCTGATTGAATTTTTGAGAAATGATTATATCATAAATCCAGCAAGTAGATGATTTTCTTCTTGAGAAAGAGATGCTCCAAAGTAGGAGTGATTTGCTTATGTTCTTCAATTTTCCGATGAAGATTATGGCCGCCGGAGGTCACCATTGATATGCTTGAATCTTATTAAACCCCAGACCAACATTGAAGTGGAGATAAGCTGCTCTAAGAGCATAGATACATCCGCCATGAAAATGTATATAATTTGCCGCTGGCAAGGTGGGTGAAACCCAAATCCTAAACTAGAAAACATTGAAAACCCTAACTAGACTAAGCAATAAGTAAATAAAACTAAAGAGAAGAGTGTGTACTGCTCAGTTCTACTCCAAGAGGAGTAAATCTGAGCAGTTAGAGGTTACTTGAGTTTGAAGAAAGTTTACTGAAAATCTCCTATATAGAGAGGAGAGAAAGAGAGAGAAAGACGAATGGTTCCTCAGGTGCATGATGGAAAAGAGAGATTAAATTATTGAAAAAAAAGTTAGAAGAAAAAAATCTGGAAAAATGGATGCACATTTGATGCTACAAGAAGACCAGGTCAAATCAAAGAATTTTCAAGCAACACAATACAATAACTATAAAACAAGAAAGCGTTACAAACATCAAAACACCGTAAACATAGCTTAAATCCCTAGAGTTTCTTCTTAGCAGAGGTTTTTGCGGCCCGACTCCTTATTGCCAAATACACCAGCAAACTCCCTGTCAGACTTAGAAGATTTGTATCTATCAACTTATGTTCCAAAAATGTACTTTACTTCATTCTCTTTTCATCTCTGGGAGACACAAGGCCAAAAATTAAGTTCCTAAATTTGGCCATGTATTGCTCTTTTTTTGCAAGACATTTTTATGATCTTCAATTTCTCTACTTTCATGCGTTGTTTGTTTTATACTCAGAGTACTCACTGGAATTTTCACAATCTTCTGATTAACATTGGAGTGATCATCATCTATTAGTGATATAATACTAACACTTTGCGTAACACAATAGTCTTAGAGATTGCTCTGCAAGTTCCACATCTAGTGAA
>JAJJMA010133808.1:2823-15903 GCA_023529015.1 Papaver nudicaule
CGCTGGCTATCCCTTTAGGCCACTAGGCCAAGATACTGGGATAGCACTAGCCACTTGGCCAAACCTAAGTTATAATGACAATCTGAGATATCCCTGACCGCTTGGTCAGAATAAGCTTGCAGGAAGTGCCATCCTATGGTGCGCTTGGGTCGTCTATGGTCAATTCCATTCTCATGATCTGTTCTGCTTATATTTCATGTAATAGAGGTTATCTCATGATAATACTACTTTAGCCAAACACATGTTTGAGACATTTCTTAAGTATCCATATCCTCCAAACACGAAGGTCATCTCACATCCTTATAATAAGTATTGCTAAAAGACTCAACATCCAGCGATGGCAAGGTCAACAAAGTCAGTACGAACTTACTCGAATGAAGAGTTGCATGCCATTCAACAAAGATATCAAAACGTGTCACAAATGGGGGGGAGTTACATTAGGGTTTTGGTCTGGCGATCTACGGAAATTGTAGCGTGACACCCACTTATAAAGAGGTTATACTCGTGGGAATACTGGGTTAATGAGTAGTGGGCATGACTGGTAGTTAAGCTATCCCTACAGAAGTAACTCCATCATTCCACTACCTCCACTTTACCATTTTCCTCCATGATTAACAAGAGATCAGTGTATTTCTGAACATACTATAAATAGATGACTTCATTTGTTTCCAGGAACAACTCATCACAACTTATCTAGTCTAATTCACTTTCAGTTCATCTTGATTCACCTTTCACTTTCGAGCAAAAGCTGATATTAAGATTCAATTGAGATTTCCTTGCGAAACCAGAAAGAAACCATCATCTTCCCAAGTTATTCAGAAACCACACACATTACCATTTCCAACCAGAAATACCTGATCTCACTTTTTCTCTGCTTCCCTCCCTAAGACCAACCTTATCTCCTCATCTGTGACTGAAGCAAGTCTGGAACGGCCATTGTCTTGGTTTAGGCTAGATTTGTTCGACTTTGATCTCTCGAACTTAAAAGTACTCTTTTGCAGTACATTGTTTTCCAGGGTAAAACAATTGGCGACCATGATGGGAGATCAATCTCTCGGTTTCAGAAAATTTCATTTTATTCAAAATGGTTGAATTTAGGTCATGATCAGACACCAGAAACACAAACCTTTCATCCGGAGATAGTGCTACCACCAGTGCAACTCTTGTTACTCCAGACGCCCCCGCTTCTCCAATGCTTCTTAGTACACCTGAAGAACCGATCACCCCGAGTCCTGTTAACACACTTGACGCCAGTCCTCCTGTCAAACCCGTTCAAAACAAAGGAAAAGGAGTTGTGGAGGAACTATCATTGGATGAACTGACGAAGAGGCAAGATGTGCTTGCTGAACATCAGATGAAGATGACTGATACTCAAATGGAAATGCTCAATTTTCTCAAAACCTTTTCCTCGCAAACTCCACCAGAACAAGCCAAAAATGCAAAGAAGAGCACCAGTACTTCAAGGATCGAAATTTCCGACGACGACGATGGAGCAGCCCCAGTTCGCCCGGAAGACAAGCAAGAGAAGACCCATCCACCCTATTATGTCACCGTAGATGATCTCGAGAGGATTCTGCAAAATCGTGGGAAAGAAAGAATGTCATCTGTTCCTCAGCACCAACCCCCATACTCTCTCGATGTACAAAGGGTTCCACTACCACGAGGTTATACGTCACCAACCTTTTCATTATACGACGGAACCGGAATTGTTTGTGAACATATCTCCCGCTTCCTGGAATCTTTAGGGGAGCACGAACACAATCATGCCTTACGCCTCAAGGAATTTTCCAAATCCTTGACGGGGAGGGCGTATACTTGGTACAACAACATCGCGTCGGGAAGCATAGCAGGTTGGGACGAAATGGTCACTGTCTTTTACCGAAAATACTTCTTCGTGTCCGAGCAAATCACGTTGTTGGATCTAGGGTGCATGTTTCAGCGGAACAACGAACACCCGAATGATTATGTGAAGAAATTCAGGACACAAGCACTCGACTGTCACGATCCTAACGTAACCGAGTCACAATTGGTGGAACTATGCATCAATGGAATGATACCAATCTACCGTGCCTTGTTGGAAAACCTACTTTTCAAAACCTTCTCCGAATTGCATGAAGCAGCCAAGAAGTCAGCTACAACCGCACCGGCCTTACTGAAGAGATCTAAGCCACCCACCAAGAATGAAGATGCTCGCGACAGCCGAATCACTCATCGTTTAATCAATAAATAGTACCACACGTCATCAATCAACGCTGTCGGTGACGGGAATAAGAGAAAAGGAGTGGTCGCAGAAAATCCTCAACTCAAGCGCTCTACTCCTGCATCCTTGGCACGGGCAGCACAACGGAAGGCGATTCAAACAAGCAACCCCGAAGAAACTCAAGGACAGCAGTCATCAAAAGGAGATCCAGACATTCATGACTGCATACTCCCCCTGGAAGAAATGATCGAATTGTTAGAAACATGGGTGGAAGAAGGGACCGTCAAATTGCCATATGTCAAGAACCTGTCGAATGAACAAGACAGAGCGAACGCTAAATACTGCATGTTTCACAGGAGGATCTGCCACCCCACCAGTGAATGCTTCGCCTTGAAGCGCATATTTCAGGAAAAAGTCGAGTCAGGAGAACTGAAGCTAGGAGCGGAAGGCGTTCACAAGAATCCATTACCTATCAGGAGATTCACTATTCCAGCTGAGCCGATTGACCAAAGAGTGAAATCCCTGATGGAGGATTTGTGCGAAACTCTTTATTTGTGCCAAGGACAAAGGAAATATATTTTTACAGCTCTCAACCATCTTATTTCTGGAAAACGCCTCTCATTTCTTCCAAAATTCCAGGCTCCATACAAGGGAGAGGAAGAAGAAAAGATATCAGAAAAGTGTGACTGGGGACTGCCTGTCGAAGCCCTCCTCAAAGACGCCATGGTTCAAACTACATTAGTTGATGTTGGAATGCCCATAAACACGATCTCGGTCAGAACTCGCAGGCATCCCACGGAGTAAGACGACGAATTCTCCCACAACTATCGAAGGCCCGCGAGGGAAGGCGGAAGAAACGTGTGGCCATGTCAGGCTACTGATAAGAATGGGGACTACTCAATTGGAGGACACTTTCCACATTCTTGAAAGCCCAGATTACGACATGGTACTGGGAGAAGCCTGGATTCTAAACAACGGAGCTCCCTCAGGTACAACCAATTTCACTGATACACATATGCATTTATTACACCAGTTAAAAATGCTAGTAAAATCAAAGCGAGAACCCAAAAGATACAACATCGTATGTTCAACAATTTTGTGACCAAGTGGACGCCATCCACTTTGGGTCTTTCCCTCCGAAAAAGATTTCCTCATCGGAAAAGCCGAAAACAGTCGAGAAAAAGAATTCAGCCCTTGTCTCGCAGTTTGAGTGGGTCACAACACCCGCTACCTATTTCGGGAAGTGGATGTCAACACCAGGCACTTCACAGGAGAAGCGTGAAAACTTCACCAAGATTTTTACACGTAGTGTCTTTTCACAATTGAGGATACCTTGGGCAAGTATTTGTGACATTACAGATACCGGAGGACAAAGAGGATTCGCTCACGCTCTCAGCCGCAACAACGGGGGGGGGGGGGGCCCAAACTCTTTCGGCATCGGAGAAGTGGTAATGAAAGCATCAGTGAACAAAGGTAATCGACTGATGCCACCCTCCTTGCGTAATTGGGAAGGGCCTTACATGATTGCGAAAGTTATCCCAGGCGACTGTTATAAGCTAGTAACGATGGATGGGATTTTGGAGCCAGCAGTTATACGAGGAAAATGGCTCCAGGCATATTCTGACTAATCCTACCAGAGTCCTAATTTTCTCTTTTATTTCGTTCGTTCATTTACTCCAAACTCATGCGACTCCATGCATGTTGTAGTTAGGATTTCAATCATTCAGCATTCCCATTCAAAAAAAAATATAGGAAACTCAACAATTTCTGAAATCCACTTTATTTTGTTTCAAAAGAAAGACATGAGTTAGGGAACACCCTAACATCTTTAAAAAAAAAAACTAAAGAAATTCAATCTGGAAAAGAAAAAACCTAAAAAAATTCAAATTTAGAGAAAGCCTTCCAGAGAAGACTTCGACATCTCATTCTCAACATAGTCTTTATGAGCCTCAGCAGCCTTCCTCTTTATCTCCAACATCTGCTCCTAGTCTTGCACCTCCTTCTTCTTCAACTCTAACTCTGCCGACAAATTATGAACTTCTTATTAATTCTTAGCTATCTTTTCCCGAACATCACCGTCTGAAGAATTGAAGCGAGCACGAACAAGGTCCAGACATTCACACACCCAAGACACACGTAATTTGGCATCTTCCTTCGCAGCAATAACTTAAACACACCAACCATCTAGCAAGCTACCGGAAATGTCCCGAACAAGAGTCTCAGACATGTCACTCAATGTATCTAGTAAGTCCGATACGGTGTTCTCCTGCGAGCGAACGCGAAGTACCGTCTCAGCATTATCAGCAAAATGGTCGTACTTCTCCCAAATCCTCCTGTAAATACCCTCGTGGCGAGGGGGAACATGGAAGCTACCAACAGACACAAAGCCCCTGGGAAGACCAGTAGAACGAGTGAACTCAACACCGGCGTCTGGGTATTTCTTCACCTCTTCAACAATGTTGTTGTCCAAAACTGTATTACTAACCGTGGCATCAACATGGGAATCACCTATACCCTGTACTGGAGGCATATCGATATTAGAAGAAGAAATATCATCTGCCTCAGTATCGGGCATCGACTGTAGGAGAGAGCTAACGTGTCAAAAACGACGTGAAAGAAAACCGGTGACACGATGCTCTCATATAAAAAAAAAAAACGAACTCACCTTATCAGCTTCACTATCTGATAAATCTGCGAGAGATGTACCACCATTACTCTGCTCGGAAGACGAATCACTATCATCTAGTTCATCCATTGAAGCATCTGGCTCATCATCTACAACCTCATTATTGTCTTGGAGTGTTGTCTCCAACGCCAACCTCGTCCTCCGAAAAGCATCTGGTTTCACGGGAGAAACAGGAAAAGGGTTCGCAATAACTCCACGCGGTTGAAATTCAAGAACGATTAGATTATAGCAGTATACACAAAATAGAAAATTATCACAGGAGGGTATGAAGTACCAACTGCGGCAGTAGCAAATTTGATCTTCATCACATTCTTCCCTGGGGACTCGACTAGTGGAGAAACTACTTGAGAAGAAGAATCGACGGGAAGGGAAGGCTTCTTGGTACAAAATTCATCAACATCATACACCTGCAAAAAAAGTTCCAGATTCATTATATGTACGCTCGAGGTGTGAGAAGAATTGGTACACTAAGGAGAGTTTGTCCTACTTACTCTTTTGCGTTTGGGATACGGATCACCGGTCTTTCTCCGAGGTGGAGGAGCATTGTATGCAAAATTGGATATTTGAGTAGTCTGCATGTCCCAAAAGATAGTGTACTGCTCGGTAACTCCAGGATTTAAGCTGGGACGAGGAAACCTCCATTCTATGTCCAGCTTATGAGTATTTTTCAAACCCATCTCCAAATCATCAACAGAAGGCTCAACAACACGAAGAAAGGGAAGGCACTGGTCGAAACCCATATGTCTCGCCGCTCAGGGCCGGCCCTGAAATTTTTGTGGCCCTATGCGATTTTTTTTTGTGGCCCCCTAAGAAGCCTAGTATTGGCAGTCATGTCAGACAAAGTAGCTTAATAACAACCCCCATTTAGATTTCTGACAGAAAAACAGACACCAGACAGGGATAAAAAGCTTGGAATGGAAAGATTGCCCACAAAACCTCATTTTAAACCTCCTTTCATCTGCATTGTGTAAATTCACATTCTCACAGTTAAACAGTCCCCCTTTGCATTTCAAACAAGCACATAATAAAACAACAGAAAAGCCCCCATCACCGTTCCATTAAAGATCGAAACCTTTTCATCGTTAGTTTAACTAGATTAATATCATTTCTATATGAATCAACTTATATAAAAGAACTTGTAAAATCACCAAAATACATAGCTACTTAATTACTGCGTGCAAACAAGTAACTCAGGGTTTGCCCAATGTCGCAACTTTATACATAAAGGTGTATAGGCTCTCGAAAATCTTTGCACCTAATCTCCAATGACCTTTATGAAAAGTGAATTTCAACGTAAATTGTTGTTTTTTGTTTTCTGGAGAAGATAAATATCATTCAAATAAAAGGCTGATGAAGAACTATATTACCTTCGGTGCTGACATAGATCTGTTCTGGAATATCCCCACCGACACAAAAAGCTCTTCAGTTCCCTTTAAATCAATATATTTAACACAGGCTATACGTATCAATGGCACGGTATCATTCATGAAATTATCAAACCAAAAACATAAATAGGAACTTAAGCACATCCAGTGGAAAATGAGTCAGAGGTGGTCAGTAACATTGGGTTAAGGTCTAAGATACCAAATTCAGAGCTACATAAATGTATATTCAATTGAAAGAACAAACCATTATCCTTAAATCAAAGGAACAAATAGAAAGAAAGTATAATTACCTTATTGATGCATAGTCTACAGTTCTTCCACTTTCTGATCACTCGAAAATCGCTTGTCTTCGTGCATTTTCACAAGCAAAATCATGTATGATTGATGCATAGTCTATTAACGCAGACAGTTCATGTTCGATAGACAACATACCCAACCCATTTAATCTTTCTTGTGACATACAAGACCGAAGATAATTTTTGATCAACTTTAGTTTGGAAAACACCCTCTCCGCCGTTGCAACTGTCACCGGTATTGCTAACAGAATCCTATAAGCAACCCATGCATTTGGAAAAGAACCTGCATCCATTTTCTTTAAAAATTCCAACACTTCTATGGGTTTTTTTTGTCGCATCCGGCATCATAGCACCATCATTTTTAATTCCAAAAACAAATCAGCACCATTAGCCATATTGAATTGAATTCTCAACACTGTGGGAAACAAAATTGAGTAATCAATTAGTAAAACAAAAAAAAAAAAAACACACGAATTTTTTATACAGTAATCTATTCCAAAACAACAATACAATCATGAACATCAATCATAATTCATCAAGGGGTTTAATCAATTTTGTTCTAAAAAACTAGGGTAAGATTTATAACAATAGAAATACAAGTATACAAGATGATAGCTAATCAGAAGACAAAGAACTCACCTTATCAAAAAAAAAAAAATTGGATCAACAATCACCGTATCAATTTGATAAACCCTAGTTTTCCTTCCACTTTTCGTTCCTCTGTCAAAAACTAAAAAAAAAAAACGAACAAAACACAGTTAAAGTCTTAAAGAGCAAACGTGTTTTTTAGTTTTAGGTTTAACTTTCCTTCATTTTATTTGTAACCCCTTTAAATATTTATTTTATGGCCCTTTATAATTTTTTCATTATAGCAAACTCCAAAAAAAAAAAAAACTTGTATCAGCTCCTTGTAATTTGTGGCCCCCTAGATTATGAGGCCCAACTGAATAGGTTGCATTGGCCCAGGGCCGGCCCTGTCGCCGCTCTATCAATATTATATGGCATCACTGCATAATCACCAGTTTTAAGAGATAAGACGTGGCCGGGTGTACTGCTTAACATGAAGACAGCTTCTTCTAGCGAACAGGGGGCACCCGAATGAATGACGTCTCCGGCGGCACCTATGAAGACATTTGCCTGCTCCGTCCGAGGGGGAATAGAGATTCAAGGACGAAATAAAACTCTCTACTCATTATCAAGGAAATCAACTAAATCCGAGTTAGGTGACTGCTTCCTACCATCCCACCTGCAGATCCTGACATATGAGTGTTCGATAAAAGGTAAATCAAGCCTAGGCTTAGGCGCATAACCTGGGAAGTGTTCCCACAACCAACATTGCACGAAGGAAATGTTGATAGAAGACTTAATCCGTTGATCGCCATCATACCATGACATATTCCTCGCCAATGCATCCTGGAAAAGCAGGGGTACCGAAATACAACCAACTTTTCGTTTGGGCTCGTGAGACTTATGGTCAGATCTGGACGATCTCAAAAATCAATATCCAGATCCGTTAACCTGAGTTTGGATCTCAAAGGATCAGTCCAACGCAAGACACGGTCTTGGTAAATCCAAGGGATGGATTGAGGACAATTAATAACGTACTTCTTGTGTTTGCTTTAATTATATAATCAGAGAATATAATGCGGAAAGTAAGACACCAGAGATTTTTTTTAACGAGGAAACTACGACCTGTAGAAAAACCTAGGGACCTCGTCTAGATTGAACACCGCACAATACAAACTGTCTACAAACACTAGCCTACTATAAGACTTCGGTCTGGGATGTAGCAGAGACCAATTCCAACCCTTTAAGCGAACTTGCTACTGTCGCACTCCTTACGTCTCTAGATCCCCCACAAATCATCACGCACTTGATTCCCCTAGCTGACGTCCTTTACAGGCCTAGCAGTTGCTTTAACCGCTGTTAAAGGCTTGTGTCAACAATTCCGGCTTTGCAACCTCAATTATCGACGTGTGTTGAACTGTCCTCTATCAGTTTGACATACACAAAGTGAGTTCCTTCGGATTGCTCCAGGTCATACGAAAATCTACTTACAAGCGGGGGCTGACAAGTAAACCGAGTAAACTATGCCCAACTTGTCTCTACCTCAGTTGTAAAAGAAGAATCACTTAAAAAACTTATACAACTGGATCTAACTAGGTCTTACAACACCTAGTGCAGCCATGCGTTGCTTCCTTTCGAAACCCTGTGTGTAACGTATCAGTTCTTGAATGGCCTTATATCAGAAGCGAAGGACAGTATAATAGACAAGAACGCGATCAGGTTACCAAGGTTACAGGTTACTCCGATTTCAACCACTAAGGTCTCAATCTCCTACCTGTGCTTCCCAACTCTCAAGAGAAGTCTTTATAGTCGTAGGTAAAATCCCAAAAGGAACTGCTACCTAATAGAGGATGACTATACCACAACAAGCGTTCACCGAAGTGAAAAGAGTTTTACGATCACTTCCCAAAGGACCTTCACGTATGCTTGATGCTTGCGGTATTCGTCCTTAGACACCTCTATTTATAACACTCAATAAGATAGGTTGCTTTGGAATAAAGCAACTAATTACTTGTCCCACAAGTTTTGGAAACCCTAAACTTGCAAACCAAGTAAAAGAGATTTATCTCAATTGGAAATCATTAATCATTTATCTGCCAAGTGTTTTGTTAGCTCAAAAACACTTCAAGATAGATATCCAACAGACCAGAGATAATCTTTATCTGATTGACACATTGAGAACCTTTAGATGGCCCACATAATATATTTTCGTGATAATCCAAGTCCAACTAAGAGATAAAGGAGTTCAGAGTTTAACCCGAGTGAAAATCCAGAAGAATATTCACTAGGGACGGTTTGCGAACCGTCTATCTGAATCACAGCCAAAAGTATCAATTTTAAGGTTCGCGTACAAAATGACACTTTGGAACTCAAGAGAAATTCCGAGTTTCTGGTCCACGTACGGTTCGGGAACCGTCCGCCATTCAGATTAGGTTTAACAGGACCCGCTGGAAGTTCTGGGCTTAACCAGTACTTAGACGTGTTAGACGTCCTCAGCTGTAATCCACTGGACTTGTAGGGGGTAAAAACCCCTCGGACCACGTGTCTCGCATCCAGGAAGCAAAACCACACCGAAAGGACCAGTAGCGGTGATTCGGACCGATAAGGGAAGAGAAGCTACGCTTGAGCGAAGCAAAGACTCGGAGAGAAAAGAATTCGGACCATGACGAAGAGACCGAAGCTCGGGATTCAGCCTCGGAGTGTAAACCGCCTTACTCGACAGAAACTGACACCACCACGATTGAGTCATTTGTCTCTATTAGCTGTAAACCACCCAAGCTCGGCCTATATAAGGCGAGCTTGGGAAACGTTGTAAGGGTTGGATTCTCTCTGGGTTGAGCCTAAGTAGCAAGAGAGAGATTAGGTTTGTAATCTCCTCTGGTTCCTTAGGGTTTTATTCATGTAATCTCAACATCGAAATACATATGAGTTCTTATATTAGTCTTTATTGTTTCATTTGGTCTTTATCTACTGTTCAAAGCATCTTCGATGCAGTTCTTGTTGTCTTCGGACTGCTAAACTACAACTAAATATTGTATGTATGAGTAGATCTGATGGATGTGGCACCTCGAGTACCTATGCAGATTTTCTACTCGTACAGTTTGGCGCTAGAAACAGGGATGATTAAAACAACTTAGGGTTTGCCTGTGATTTTTCGGGTTTTCAAATTTTTTGTTGTTATATTTCTTTCTAATCTTCTCAAAAGATTTTCAAAAGCTAGATTCCTGAAAAACAGCTCCTATACCTTAAGCATCCAAAAGACCTTAAAGGATTTGGCATGTTTAAGAGCTTTTTTGAGCATAGCATCAGATGACAAAGTCATCCATTAAAGAGTTTTCAAAACCTCGGTAAGATAAAATAGATCTCCGAGAGGGGCAGGTAATATTCGCTTTAAAACATTTTGTAGCATAGAACAAACAATTGCAAAATTGCACTAACTTCGGAAATCGATTTGATTTCACAAACTATATACAGAAAATCCATTTTAGGATTCTCAAAAACTCTTATTATACACCGAAATCCATTTTTGGGTTTCAAAACTCATGATTATACGCAAAAATCATCTATGGAGTTCTCAAAATTCACGATAAAGTTAAAAACTATAAGAACCAAACGGAAGGAGACGATCTGAGCTCGGCATCAGAGGATAAAAGTCATACATCGAGGATTTTTTAATTTTTAGCAGGGCAAAATTAGCATAAAAATGAGATCTAGTTTTCAATCTTAATGCTCTTCGACAGCAAGCGGCTAGCCATAAAAAGACAATTGCGGAAATATACACAAACTTATTTTAAGATTTTAAACCTTTACGCTATCCAAAATTGCTTTGAAAAAATCATCAGAAAAAATATTTTTTCAAAACAGCAGAAGGCTCCGAAGGAATATAAAAGAAAATAATCATGACACGAGGAACAGTTAAACCATCACATACGAACTTACCGAACGAGGATAACACGCTATCATAGTCACGCTACGTCACTGGTACAGGATAAGACATCTAGTTATAGGAATTAATCAATAAACAATTTCGAAAGTACATTTAGAGACAAAATCCTATACAGCAATCTTAAGAAAGCATATTCATGAATCCACCTCAAAAGCAGTTAGTTAGCAAATAAAAACATAAAAGAAGGGCACAATCTAATAGATTCCGTTTCATTCGAGTCTCTCCGAAGAAGGTCCGAAGAACCCTCGAGCAAGGGAAGAACAACCGATGTCATACGCTAGCAACACGCTAAATCTCAAAAATATACTACACTCCGAAGAACATACATGCTAGCTAAAGCCTTCGGGAAATAATATCTAGGGGTTCGTAGAATAATACATTCACGCACAAAACAATATTTGATAACAGTAGGATAGTGGAGCAACAAAAGTAATAAGGGAATCTGTGGTAAGCAACCTGTCAACACATTAAATAAACAAACTAAACAAAGTGTTCATTCGGGAGGCATACTTCGGAACATAAAGCAAATTTCTAGAATAAAGAGCAGCAAAAAGGAAAACAACTAACAAAACAAGATACTCTGAAAACGCCAACTAAATTTAACCTCTCCTATTCCTACGCCTACTCCGAAGTCGTCCAGCCACGGTACCACGATCTTCGTCAAGGCCATCGAGTAAATCCACATCGATGATTGGAACACCAGCAGGAACAGCGGCAGGAACAGCGGCAGCATCTTCCTCCCAGAAAACAACCTCTGGAATAAATTCATCTTCAACAGCAATTGGCTCATCAACCAAAGGAGCGACGCCAGGAACAGACGGATTAACGATGTTAATTTCTTCTTTCACCTCAGCTTTCACATTCACCTTATCATCAGGAAAGGCAAGACCATCTTTAAGCATCGGCAAAATCTCTTCGCTATGGCGGCGGAAAAATGATCTAGTCTCATACATACGGCAGTCGTAGGCTGAACCACCATCTTCCCGCATCTTCTGCTCCCTTCTCCTCTCATCACTCTCAATAAGAGCACCAAACAGACGAATCACCTTGTCAGGATTACTCTCCTTCCTAGAAGAGCTAGCATTAGCAAAATCAGCCTCCATCTCCATTATTAGGCGAATCTGTTCTCTACGACTTCTCGGGTCCATCTCACCATTTCCTTCCTCCATGGGAGCTTTTCCTCTGTCAGCCATTGCTTCTTCGAAAGATAATAGAATAAGGGATTTGAAGGACGGAAGAAAAGAATACTAGACAAAAATGAAAACAGATAGTCACCAGTAACAACAAAAAAGCATACCTCGCCTTTTATACTGCGGTTTAGGGAGCCACTTGATCGACAAGTCCAATCGATGGGCAGACGTTATAATCTTGATTCCCTTAAAAAACGCACCAGCAATTCAAAAACACCATAACTATACACTATCCAATAAAGTAACCGCATCTTTCGCAAAACTCCCACGTTGCCGTTCCAAATTCTAAAACCGTAGAGAAACCAATTGATAACACCATTCTAAACTGCTAACACCCACGCGTCAACATTAGCGTCAGGGGGTTAATAAAAGCAAAATAGGCGCTGTCAAGAGTACCATACACAACCAGCGAAGTACGACCGAGGACGAAGCCTTAAACTCGGCACACAAACTAGAACACAAGAAAATGACATTAGTAAAAATATGGACTTCGGTCACCCTACCGAGCAAAAACACCCAAGAATATCAGATAAATAAGTACGAAAGATAGCAGGAAAGCATACAACGGAAATAATCGAAGCCATGAAAACAGGAAGCAGTTCTCGTAAACACCGATAAAACTCTGAAGAGGATCCGAATTAACAAGAATACGCCCAGGAGGAAAAAATAAATGGTATACTTTGAATACAGCCTCGGTCAAAATCAAAACTTCGGTCCACGGAAAGAGGCAAAAAACGCCATCAAATGAAGGCTGTAAACGCCGAGGCAAAAACGCCATCGAATGAAGGCTGTAAACGCCAAGGCAAAAAC
>JAJJMA010133811.1:0-11264 GCA_023529015.1 Papaver nudicaule
CGGAAATGCACCAGGTTTCTTATTTCTTTTATTTTCCCTACATTCTTAGTAAAATTTATTTAAAGAAAAGTATTTTTGTTTGGATGGATTTCTCTAAAAATTGTATTTATTTTATTACCCTTTCTAAGAAGCATTGAGCAAGTCATCAAACTACATACTCAAAGTGTAAGGTATCCTCTCCCTTATGTACAAAAAATAAACGACAAAAAACTCTACATATTGTCTGAAGCCATACATCAGTCATCGAACTACAATTTTTGTTTCCCAACGTCGCCTCCCTCTTTTGATATCTCAAATAAATTTATTGCGATTATGTAGCTGTTACTAAATAGATCGTATAACATTTTCGTTTGCTAATATTCTAATGAGAAAACATGTCATTTGACTAATGTCGAGTTTTATCTCGAATCAAACATCTAAAATAGTGAACAAAGAAAAGACATTTGGCTTAGGAGACTGAGAGGGAATAGATTTTCTTATCTTCGAGTTGAATTAATTGCAAAAAAATGATCTTCTTGCCAAATGTAATCACCCTAAGACCTCACCGAACTCTTAATATATTTAGCCTTATTTTTGGAACGTAGTACATATTAGGTAGCGTATAATGGCCCAAAAAACGCTTGCTAAGCAAAATTAATTCTTTGTACGGGATTTTGGCTGCTATAGAACCATATTAAACCACAAACTAAATAATGTTATCTAATGGCAAGGCTAGCTAGGGTACGGTGTACATAAAAATAGGATTCAAGGAACCATTTCTTGTATGAGTACATTGCACCTGCCATAATATGAATTTCATAGTTATTAAAAAGCCTTTTCAGCCATTAAAATGAACTACATATGAAAGTCATAAGCCAACCTTGTATGTGCGCTAACATGTAGAGCTTCGTTCTTAATTACTTTGGTGTTCAAATATTTGGTTTATCACTAAATTTGGTTGTCGCTTGTTTTTACAGATCCTTAATCAATCATGTAACTTAGTTAAGCGAAGCTAAACCTACTTGATTTATGAGACAAAAATGGAATTTTTTAGGGTAGGCAATCATCTCTCTTATTGCTAGGGCTGGAAACCATTTCTCTTATATTATCTTAACCCCGCCAACATTTAACTCCATGCACAGTTCTAGGATAGGCAACGGTAATAATTTTGAGAAGAGACATACTTCGATTCATTGCAAGGAGTCCACTAAGTTCTTATTTATCCTTCTTCCAGCTGTTGTATATTCGTATGCTCCCCGTTAAAAATATCCATCTTTCGTCTATTGTGATTGGTATGTTTCCAGTCAGAAAAGTTACATTCAGCTATGTGATTAGAATGTCGACCCTTGTTTACCTTTATCCTACACTTGATTGTAATCAACCTAACTGATTCATTTTTTTGTCTCTAAAAAACTATTCGAAACCTACCCAGGACTCATGGAAGTTGGGTACTCCACATTTTTGTATGCACATCTAACTGCGTAACCACTCTAATGTTTCGAAGGCGGAAAGCTCATTAAATGTTGCCAATAACTTTTTCGGCATATCACAATTTAACTTGCAACCAAGAGTTATGCATAACACATGCATAAGCTTTTCATACACCAGAAAATCAAGTGCCCCTTAGCATGACCATGATGTCACAAATCTTCAAACAAAATTTCCTCTAAACCCTTGAAGGGAAAAGTCTGGTCACATAAACGAATTCATTTGTCCAGTTATTAGATGAAAATATTTGTGTGAAAGATGTATAATTTTTACCCTGCAGTTATAGGTAATATTGGTAATACTAAGAACTAAGACACTGGTAATCTACCAACCGGTGAAACAAAATCAGTAAAAATAAACATAACAAAGTAGATTAATGTCCATCAAATAGACTCGTGGAAGTAGAAACATTTCAAATTTCTAAAGACAACAAAAACATATTTTACGCCTCTTCCCGTTGATGATCATGACCTAGTAAATTCAAGATGCATCCATTACATTTCTGCTACTACCTTAAATGTCATATGTGGGAGTCGAACCCACATCTACATGGCTATGAACCATGAGCTCTACCAGTTGAGCGAAGACAACATGTAACTGTTAGGGCATTGTCCGGTCAAACCCACTAGCGTTGGTATGTCAAGCTAGTTGTCAGTTTTAGGTGTCAAAACTCAATTCTTGATTTAGCCTACTAGAGTTTAGATTTCGGAAATGGGATATAAACAAAGTAGTAGAGACCTTGAAGACGAAGACTGTGAAGACAAAGAAGACATCAATTATTCTTCATCGATAAAAGGTTAGTAGGAGTTATGACTTTATGGATATTCTTCTATTTCTACTTCTCTATTCTTTAGAAATATAGTCGACTACTTTAGTAGTGATAATAGCGATTGAGATCGTGTTTTTGTGTAACATGGCCTTGTGTCATGACCAGTATTTGATCCCACGAATACTGTGAATCAGGAATGTATGAGATAGATTCGACGCCATATGTCCATTGCAATGGTTTGCTTGCAAACTATTAGTTGGATATGGATGAATCTAAAGGAGAACTCTCGAGCAAAGAGTCCATGGATCACAGCTGAGGACGTTCTCACGTCTAAGTTCTGGCTAAGCCCAGTACTTCCAGCGGAATCCAGATTTGACCAAATTTGACCAGCAGACGGTTCCCGAACCGGTTTGCGTACCAGACACTTGGGAATTCTCCTGAGTTCGAGATGTCTATTTTGTTCACGTACCAGTACGTGAACCTGACGTGGATATCTCACTGGTTGTCGAATTTAGTGTATATTCTTTTAGAATTTCACTCTGAGTCAAATTCCAAACTCCTTTATCTCTTAGATGGACTTGTGTAAAACATAAATACCTTTTGTGTTCCATCTAACGATCCTCAATGAGTCAATAAGATAAGATTATCTCTGGTATGTTGGATTTCTATCTTGAAGTGTTTTTGAGCCAACAAAACACTTGGCAGATAATTCTAAGAAGAATTCCAATTGAGATTAATCTCTATTACTTGGTTGGCAAGTTTAGGGTTCCTTAACTTGTGGGACAAGTAATTGATTGCTTAATTCCAAAGCAACCTATCTTATTGAGTGCTATAAATAGAGGTGTCTACGGACAAATACCGCAAGCATCAAGCATACGTGAAGGTCCTTAGGGAAGGTAACGTAAACTCTTTTCACTTCGGTGAACGCTTGTTGTGGTATAGTCATCCTCTATAGGTTGCAGCTCCTCTGGGAACTCCCTACGACTATAAAGACTTCTCTTGAGAGTTGGGAAGCACAGGTAGGAGATTGAAACCATCTTTGGTTGAAATCGGATTAACCTGTAACCTTGGTAACCTGATCACGTTCTTGTCTATTCTAAAGTCCGTCTCTTCTGATATACGGCTATTCAAGAACTGATACGTTACTCAACAAGGTTGGAAAGGTAGCAACGCACGGCTGCACTCGGTGTTGTAAGACCTAGTTGGCTCCAGTTATATAAGTTCCTTAAGTGGTTCTTCGTGTATAACTGAGGTAGATTCGAATTGGGCATTGCTTACTTGGTTTGTGTGTCAGCCCCGATTCAAGAAGTAGATTTCCGTATGACCTGGATTTAACAATCCGAAGGAAGTCATCTTGTGTATGGTAAACTGATAGAGGACAGTTACACCATACGTCAACAGTTTGGTTTAAAACCCAGTATTGCTGACACAAGCCTTTGACATCGGTCAAAGCAACTCCTAGGCCTGTAAAGGACGTCAGCTAGGGGAATCAAGTGTGTGACGATCTGTGGGGGATCCAGAGACGTAAGGAAGGCGACAGTAGCCAATTCGCTTGGAGGGCTTGAGTTGGTCTCTGCTACATCCCAGACCGAAGTCTTATAGTAGGCTAGTGTTTGTAGTCAGTTTGTACTGGGCGGTGTTCAAACTGGACGAGGTCCCGAGGTTTTTCTGCAAGGCAGTTTCCTCGTTAAAAAAACGTTTGGTGTCTTGTGTGCTTTTACTTTCCACATTATAACTCTGATTTATAATTAAAGCACCAAGTAGTACGTTATTGCCTAACTGTCGAGATTACTCCAGTTAGAGGTTTGGATATTGATTTTTGAGATCGTCCAGACTTTTACCATAAGACTCACGAGCCAAAACGAAAAGTTGGTAGTATTTCGGTACCCCTTCTTTTTCAGTAACATTGATACCCCATGTTCTATAACTACCTTCCTTAAAACTTGAGGCGATGGTTGTAACCTCATCCACCCCTTTCATCCGCTATATGAAAGAATACCCTATCATTACAAAAATATAATATACGATATGTTGGTTAAGTACCGACGGGTTTTAAAGAATATACTTGTGGACATGTGCGGCTATTGAATCTAACCCATGTGACCTTTCACAAATAACCACAGAAAAGGACAGAAACAATTCCCTGATTTGGTTATTTGAAAATCCGATAGCTCAAAATTAATAATAATCGTACTTGTAAGAACATTATATCAAGCAAAGTCTACGTCGAAAATGATGAGAAACTATGGCGTACAAATGATTGTTAGTTTAGTTACCTCTGGTTAAGATCTTTAGTGGCTTGTCGTTCTAGACTTCCCCAAGACTCAACTTGTCACCTTGATCATAATACATTATGAATACTATCCGACCTAAAAAGATACATCATCTAATATAAAAATTATGTGTCCACTGCAGTTCCTACAAATTAAAATATCAAAAAATTGTTGGAAATCACAGAATAAAGGTAATGGTCTTCCTATTCAACCACATTTTCTCACAACTTACAATGACTATACCGAATAAAAAAATCATATACTTGTGTAAGTTCGAATCATCACTAGTGGAAATCGTCCGTTTTAGCTCAGCCATAAACTGTACTATTCTCATTTATAGTACAGTTTTAAACTGTAGTCCCAACTGTGCTAACTTTTTTGTGCTATTTCTATAGCACAGATTGTATCTGCCCTATGTGTAGTACAGTTTCTTGCTGTCCTTCTAACTCACAGTCAGACACTGTGCTTTCGCTTCAATTTTATAATAATAAAAAAAAAGGCACCAGTCAGCTCAGCAAAGATCTGGGTCGATTCTAACTCAGCTGAATCATTCTGACTGACCTGAATTCATAAAATTTGACAAATCTGAAACAAAACTATTTTCATTCATCTGAAGCCATCACATTTTAATTAAACTTAAACTCATCGCACTTTACACCAGAATTCACCAAAATAGGTTCAAAATCAACGGAAAAAAAACTCGGCAAACACCAAACCTAAATATTTTCAGCTTTACCACTGTCATGCATGTAATACACTTCAAAAAAAAAAAAAAAAACGATAACTTTGGATGCCTGCAACTGTGAGATACATTTTGTAACTGTATGACGGTAACTTTGAGGGCCTGAACTTGAATTGAACCAAACCATTCTGTAGTTTTCTATCTTCTAGCAAGCTCTGAGGGTCTGTCACTGTCAAGCAATTGAACTTTGAGTGTTCATCACTGTCTTGCAATTGAAGTTCAACTACTGAAACATCTGCAAACAACAAAAGTTAACAAAGAAGCTTGGAATGATCTCACAAAGATATTTCCAACCAGAAAATGAACAAAAGGGAAGGTGAAAGATCGTAACCATTCTCCACGAAGAAAATAATTGCTTGCTAAGGAACCGAAAACCCTACAAGCTTGTGCTCATCTCCATACCTTCAAGTATTGTTTCCATTGACAGTCGAAAGCTGCAATCAGCAAACACCACGAAACAGTATCAAACTTAATTCCAGTAAAAGAGAGTTATTACGTATCAAATCAACATCCATATAAATGCAAGAAACCAGAATTGCAGAGGATATCCAAAAGATGGTGATGCACATATAGAAAACAAGAACCAAGAGTAACTATCCTACAAATTAAACTAGTCGTTCTGTTGTTCTGGTATACATGTTGTCTTGCTACAGAAGTGGGAGTATTGGCATACTTATTCTGGAGTAGCAACGAACAAATAATACAAGCCGTTTTAGTTAAATTAAGTGGCATGGACCCAGTTCCGAAGCTATTGAAGGTGTGCAGAGACATATGAGACTAGAAGTATGTGCTAACGAAATCATGCTTGAACACTAATTAAATCGAAACACAATCAATCAAATACAAATATAACACGTAAGCCAGCTTATTCAATCATGGCCATATAACTACATGTTTCACCACTTTGTCTCACTTGAAACTTTCTAACATAAGAAACACTGGACACTATAGAAAGCATTTACATATTCTTAACTTAACCATATTTGAGTCGAAAAACAGAGTTGTACCTATATGTCAACATACAGTCATCCAGTCTTGGTTAAAATCGCTGGCAGGCAAGGCACGTACACAATAGTCCTGAAGCAAGTGCATAATTGAGAAACGCAGAGACAACAAAAGTCTTTAACTTCTTCCTTAATGGCTTGTAGACATGCCTATCCATAGTGGAATATCTCACTGAATTTTAAGTCTTCAAATTTCAAAGTAATCAGAAGACATGAACGTCGGGAGAAAAACTCACCTATAATAGATACTAGTAAGTCACTGCAGTCCACACCCGTTGAAGAGCTAATACGTACCCACCTGCTAAGAATACAACTAACAAAGTGTTACTGAGTTGCAGGAAAAGCAAACTAATGAAAACTCATTGAAGTCTAATCTGAATATACAAAGAACTGAAATCAGGTAAAATAAAGAACCCTCCAATGGGTTTAGCAATTATCAGTATACAATTTCCCAGTAAACAAAAAACAAACACTACTAAGAATAATCATCACCTGCCATTACTAAGGTCTTTCAGCTTTAATCCATCTTCAATTTAGACGAAAACTTACAATCCGAATCATATTCCTTGATCTGTTTAAGTGCCCGGGAAGAAGAAATTTCTGGTGCTTGTGCAGCAGGTAGACAACTAGAATACATGCGTTCATCATACTCCCTTATCTGAAACAACCATCGAGTAGAAGGTCAGGAACTCGGTCAATAAATATACTAATAATATGATTAAAATCAACTCACCATTGAATCATCCACGATCCTTTGATCCAATCCAGGTAAATCAATTAACTTCAATGGAGAAGATGGGTAAAAATAAGAACAAATAAATTATTGAAAACAATGATATTTCATCTGCACGCCCTTTGCCAGGAAACTTTTACTTAACCTGTCATGCAATGAATGCCAGATAGCACCTGCAACATGCCCAGAGAAAAATAAGCATTTCCACAGCTCGACCAATCTTATGATGCTCAAACAAAATGAAGCCCATTATTTCTATTTAGTATAAGACTTGATTATGTTCAATTCAAATTAAGCCAGAGTAGATAGTAAACTTGGCTAAAGATTGGATAATGCCAAATCTGCAGAATCAAACCAAACGGGATCCACGAAGAAATAAGTAAACCCACCTAGAATAAGATTCTACAAACAACAAGCAACTAAATTGATTTACTGTCGATTTGCAGTACGATAGCTTTGTTGGGAGCTCGAGTTGCACCATTTTCACCAGTTGGCTGGAAACCAACAACACTGAATTCAGTAATAAATTGAAACAAACAAATAAAAAAGGAAAGGCAACAAGGAGGTGGAGGAATACCGGTGGGTAGAAAGAGAGCGGAATCTGAGCTAGTAAAGCGAGATGATAAACCTAATCGCGTCGGTAGCGTCGAGGAAACCATCAATTTTTTAAGGGTAAACTGTAACAACAAGAAAAACACAAACCCATCAGATCTACGTACAACCTTAATAAAGCAAACAGACAACATTTAAGAAAAACCCCAAATCAAAATCAAAATATACCTAGATTAGGGTTTTGGATAAGTTAAAATTGGAATTTTAACAATGAAAATCAAGATTGAAATGGGGATTTGGATAGATCTGGATTTCTGATATATGGTTTTTGATTAGGATATCAGGGTTTAGATGAAAAGGTTTGGATTTTTTTCAGCTCAGATCAGATCTGATAGTTGCAAACGAAGAGAGAGAGAGAGAGAGAGAGAGAGAGAGACGAGTTTTGTAATGAAATGGGAAAAGCTCTGGTTTTGTTGCGTTGGCATTAAAAAAAACGAAAAAGGGAAAACTTATCCTCGATCTAGGTGCTAGCATTAGCACAGATGGAGGATGCGTTTGGGCGATTTCCGGATTTTTATTTGTAATAAGACAGTGAAGGGCTGGACTTTGACTGCTTCAGCCCACGGCTGTGATATTATTGAATGGGGTGATTGTGCTAATCATGCCTTATTCCACTAGTGCATTTACGATCTGTTGCAGCCGAAGAATTAAAAAAAAAAGTACATACCCTTTGATTTGTACTGAATTCCTGCCTCGTCTCATCAGTTTTGGTAAATTTACTGAACTCATATAGAAGTATATCAGATTAATTCATTATTCATGTACCCAAATCTCCATTTTATAAGAAGTGGAAAAAATGGGAAGAAAATTTGAAGCCATTAAAAATGACAAACTGAGATCATGGATAATGCAATATAGAGCAGAACCAAGGTTATCATGTGAGGTACATACATGTTGCAAGTGACAACACTGCTAGCTTGATCAGACATATCACAGAAAGCAAGATTTTAAGAAACAAACAAATAACAAAAAATCAAAACATGAAATAAACCAAAACCTGGAAACATTAAAAAATCTTAATTCAAAGTTTTTACAATGCATTACCTCAGCATCAACAGCTTCATAAACTTTTTAATCCAGCATAAGGCTGCATGAAGGCGTGTGGTTAGAACGGTACTCATATGACCAATTCTCATGGCTTGAAGACCACATCCTACTAAGAAACATGTATCGCAGATGATTCAAAATGAAATAGAAATCAGTTTATCATAAAGGAATGCCCAAACACACACAACCATTAACCACTATACACACAACCATAGCCACCACCCTACAATGCTCTCCAATTTCACAAACACCCACAACCACCACCCCCGCAAACACCACCACCCACCTTCGATGACTCGCGGCACATACCTACCACACCCATATACCTACCACACCCA
Source organism: Papaver nudicaule (assembly GCA_023529015.1). Taxonomy (NCBI): domain Eukaryota; kingdom Viridiplantae; phylum Streptophyta; class Magnoliopsida; order Ranunculales; family Papaveraceae; genus Papaver; species Papaver nudicaule. Next base: position 8,986 of record JAJJMA010133811.1, read on the forward strand.
TAAACCCACCACCACCTCTAAGCTTTTCTAAACCGCTGAACCAACAAAGATGAAAAACCAATTGTAATGCAAAAAAAAAGTATTTACTTTTTAAATATGGCCAGCTTTTGCACACCCAATAAATTCCAAGGTACCATTATTCAGCATCTTGCAACCTGATATTCACATTCCTTGTTTGTCTAGTTCCAAAAATACTGATGTCCAGGGAATATGAATATATACCTGCACAATTGGCACACTCAAAAAATTAACAAACTATCATACAATTGTGCTAGGTGATATAACTTATCTCTCTAGGTAACAATGACAAAGAAGGTTTAACTCAAAAGAATGGGATGGTTCCTCTGAAACCATTTTATGACTTGGAAAATTGATATTTAGCTCAGTACCAACAATGTAAAGTCAGGAAAAACATTTTTGCAATTAAGGATCATAGAAATAATAAGCCTCAACAGTTTACGTACATCTAGGAGGCATGGAGACAATCAAAGACAAATGTTCATTAAACACTAATCAAAACCCAGAATTTCATAAACGATGAGTTTACCTGTGACTATTTACAGAAACAATGAGAAACAAATAAGAAGACTACCCGATGAAGGTAATTTTAAAACATAGCATGCAAATCAAAGGAATCGGTAAACCTACAAAATCAGAGAACTTAAGAAAAGGAAAGATCATGTAACAGTAAAACCCAATCTTCAAATTTTTCCTGGTCCAAAAACGTATTGGATGCTGTTCCAGATACATGCCCTTCTACTATAGCTTGATGAAAGTAAAAGTAAGCACCTATACCGAAGACTTAGCTCTAATTATTATGTGCCAGTATAAAACCATGAAAATAAATTCAATCTTACCAATTACCCTTGAACTGAGACCTGACACCACATGGTTTTCTCGGATCCCACCAGTGAAGACGGAATTTGTGTCGCGGTTAATATACTGTAACCAACACTATACTTGTTACATCTGTTCCATCTAACCAATATACGATGTTCACTAACCAATATGATGTTTGCACGCAAAAGTATAGGACTGAATGTATTGCTTACATATTTGATGAAGTGATGATGTTTCGTTAACATTTGTTTCTTTTGCACTGTTCTTCTGATTGCCTACAAAATGGAAATGATTGTTACCTACACAATGGAGCCTAAAGTTACAGAGGAAAACAAAAATAATTATTAGGTCAGCTAAAAAGTATCACCATTTAATTGATGCTTGAAACTGAAACACCTGTTATTAACAGAAGCAGTTAAAGTGGTTTATGTTAGGACTGTTATTTCAACATGAAGATGTTAGTATTGGGACTGCTAATTTATCTGGAGCTGATGGCAGGAATATTTGTTGTAACAACTACCATGACAGAATCAAAGCCGGACTTACAATCACTTGAAAGAGTATGTCAGATTGAAACAAATGTATGCACACAATTTAACCACAATGAAATTGTTTTACATTCAAAATCAGAGAGATCAAAAAATATCAAAACTCATATGAACATTAGACGGAATACCTAAAATAAATTTAGAAGGCATTCGATGTATTTTTAGAAACCCTAATACTGACACACACACACACACAAAAAAAAAAAAAAAAAAAAAAAAAAAAAAAAAAAAAAAAAAAAAAAACTCTGTAACAAACATCGCAACGGGGTACCAACCGAGAATATGATTGCCATGTCCATCCTTTTCTAATTCTGTAAGAAAGAGGCAGAGAAGGAGAACATGGAGAGAAAGAAGATTAAAGTTTTACCTATTGGGAAAGCTAGGTTTCTGATCCGTAAACAGTAAAGGAATAACTGTAGTTAAGCCCACATATCCCAATTACACCAAAATGAAAATTCTTAATCAGTATTCAATAACATCAAAAACCAATCTCACATAATAAAATCAAAAGAGAACTTGATTTTGGAATCAATAATAGAGAGATTCAAGTACTCGCATGAATGGTGCCTGCAAAATAAAACTAAAACAACTAATAATTTGAACATGATGAACAGTTTTTTTTTTTTTATAGGCGGCATCCTATTAGCAATTGTTACTTTGTTCTTTCTTTATATACGCAGAAACAAATACCTCACCCACTACCGTTCTCCATTGCCAAACCTTGCATGTGTGAAAAAAACCAAGCGTATTAGATCACCATGTACGATGCTTCACATAGAATTGACAAACCTACAAAATTCCATAAAAAACAAATTAAGAATACTGTTGGAAATGAGGAAGGATCCTGTGACATGGTTAAAATGACACTATCTTGACATTGTGTCGCAAATT
>JAJJMA010133827.1:0-10401 GCA_023529015.1 Papaver nudicaule
TTATCCTAACCTGACAATTATGGGTATTGGATTCCATATGTACATGGGTTATTTTACATGACCCCAATGAGTGCACAAATCAATTCAGCATTACATTTTTAATAACACATTTTATGGATTTGACTAATATTTTTTATCCTGCCACTCTTAACTTTGCCTGGTATACCCAGTTCGGCATCCCTGACAGACGTCGGGATGCTTGATACGTAGCACCTTGATATGATTATAAGGTTCTCTCACAACCACATTGCTTGTTTAGACATCTGTTATGTCTGGGATTGGCAGTTACAGTAGTTGCCCTTTTCAAGTTCCTAAAGACTAACACCTAAGACTGTCTGTTTTCCCAGTTTTTGTAACTGCCACCTAAAACCGCCCAAGTAATGGGTAATAACACTTGTGCATGCAAACCGTTTAAAATTATATAATATTATGTATACCTATTTCAGTTTCACTTATCCCTTCCCTTACTCTCACTCCTTTGCCTTTCCTCTTTGTTTTTGCAGAGAATACATCGTTTCCCACAGGAAGGAAGCCCAAGTATTCGGGTGAGTCGCAGTATCTGTTTTCTCTTCTCGGTTCCTCTGCCTCAATTTTGATTTTTTATATTCCATTGGTATACGATTTACCCCGCTAACTCATACGTTGTTTGGTTTTAAATATTGGTTCTTCCGACAGTATGTCAATGAGACAAGTTGTAGCGGAGTGGAAATTAAGATCACCTTGCTCGTGATGATGATGACTGGGAACTGCTTGCTCAGTGTGGGCTCCGAAATGTTGTCAGTTTGTGCGACGTGGCTGTGCCTGAGAATGCTAGCGCTATGATTGGTAGCATGTGGAGATCTTCGGGACGGGTTATTAGAATAAATGATATACAGCTTTGCCCCACCATTGAAGAAATGCTTGCTCTGTTTGGCACCGCTCAGAAACCCGTCTTGTGTGCAGTACCTACGTACAAAGAAGTGACGATCAGTGCAGTTGCAGCATTTCTTGGAATCAGTGAAGAGGACGCACAGGGCCTTGTTGTGGATGGTGAGTTGAGTGTAGAACGTATATGCCGCAACCTTTGGGGTTGTTTTGAGATGCATGTCAGGAATAAGGGTTTTTTGCTTGCTTTCACGGGATGCCACCTTTTACCCGGAAAGAATGGGCTTTTCACTTTGCAAGTGGTTCCGGTACTGGAGCAGTGTCTAAAGGGTGCGTCGATTGTGCCGGTGGTGTTAGGCCATTTGGTTGAGAGTCTTGATGATATCTGCGACATAGATGTTCAACGCTCATTCCCTGTTCTATTTTCCGTGAGTCTTGCTTTAAATTTTCTAATTTGTTTGTATTTCCTGCCCCGAAACACTCTGATTTGGCCACCCTCTTCACAGGTTTGGGCGTTCGAGCATCTGAAGTTGCTCCCGCTTTGTTTTTCTCACCCGATCAACAAAATTGACTCTTTTATCAGTCGCTATCGAGAAATAACCGATGACCAACTTCACGATCACATGTTTAGAGTTGCTACCCCTGACAATATCCTGTGGAAGGTAAATGACTGGGATATTCAACCTGTGTTCTGGGCCAACAATGGGAGCACCTGCCGTGTTTTACTGCCAACCCTCAATGGAACCACCTTCTATATACCAGCACTTGTTACCAGGCAGTATGGCTTCAACCAGGATCGTCCAGTTATCGAAGAAATGTTTCCGATGTGCATTCACTGTTGTACCTGTAGAATTCCACAAAAAATGCGGGCGACGCTCAGGTCTTTGTTCTCTGATAAGTCACGTAGGCCTTTCCCCCAATACCTCCAACCGGTTGACTACCGAAGGCCGTACACAGATGAATATCTTCACTGGATGCACTCCAATCAAGCATTTCTGGAGGACTCAAACGACACTTTTAGTGAGGAAGAGATGGAAGACATCGTGGTGGTAGAATATGACTCGGACGAGTCTATATAAGGACCGACCCAGTATATTAGTGGTACCTCTATTGATACATGGATGTAAAATTGTTATAAGGCAGATGAGTTACGCAAGTGTAGTGTGAAAGTGTTTTTTTTAGGTAGTAACTATTTATATTCTCTGTAAACCGAACTTATGTTGCAGGATTTTCTTTGGTATTATTTGATGAATTTACAACACTAATTTAATTCTACATTTTTATTGTCTGTGAACACTTCATCCCACATATAAAATTGATAGGCCTAATGAGAGGAAAATTCATTGTACATATATTGCAAGTCCACTACGGAGGACGTTAAGCAAGGTAAATTGTCTAGTTGAATGCAACACCACAACCCTCTTATATGCAGTCCAACAGATGTGATGTTGTTCATGTTCAAATGATACCATTTTACCCCTCCCGGGCCCGACTTGAATGGTGATGCAATCAATAATGGCAAATATTGCAAGTCTCCACGAACGGGCCCCAACTTACAAATTTAGGGTGGAGTCGAGGAATCTGTGTTATCTACAATTTTGCACCTAGCCCGCTAAGTTGAACACATACGGATTTGGTTTTCAAAGGAAAATGTAAATTGTACAACCCCCTACTATTTCAGTATGGGTTGGTCCCTTGAATTTTGTGGTAGACAATCCATCAGCGTTCGGGGACACTGCATCCATCGCTTTACATCATTCGTTGACGACACATCAGGTATCTTGTTGGAACCCTAGCAATCCATTGAAAAACCTAACCATTCGTCCTTGCAAACGATAGAGCATAGATCGTTGGCATGGTGGTTGGTTTCTAAGGGGTTGGGGTGTGCATGGAACCACAGGACAAGCCATAGAATTCGTTATGTTAGGAATTCATATAGCCAATCCTTTTAGTTTTAGGAATTCATATAGCCATTCTCCGTACCTGCGGGATTACAAAAGTTACGTGGGTGTAAGGCTGCTGTCACACTGAACAAAAAATACAACGTTTTACAATGTCACACTAATGTAAGTCATCCCAATACCTTAGCGATGTGTCTACCATTAAATGACGATGGTATAACAAAAGTTGGTGGTTTAGTATTATTTTCTGTTTACTTCTACGCCGCCTTTCACTTGGTAAGACAGAAGCAAAATAATTTACGTAACCTGCATGGCCAAGATAGAAGGTTGTTAGACATGTCGACAACAAATAACTTACATACCAATGGATTGAACAAACAAAACAACGATATCATCCTTGAATAAAGAAAGCAAGTTAATCACCTGTTTTGGATCCAAACACCTTTTCTATTCTTTTGTACAATACACCTGGATTCAACCTTTGTAAGAAACGTAAGATAATCCTTTAATGGATGCTTGCCTTTGGAGTTAGTCTTTTAACTTAGTTTCTACTACGATTTTGGATGTGAAAACGCTTAAGGTGGTTACTCATATTTATAGTATCATTTCTGTGTCTACTGATCATTGAACGCCACATGTAACCCTCTTCATGCGTTGATTACAGGGAAGACATAACACTATTAACACGTCATATCTTTATAATGCACAATTAAATTAATATTACCTTCTGCAGCCCTTTATAAGACATTGGGTGTTGGGATGTTGGGTCAAATCACCCTCTGAACCCTAGGAACTCCAGCAAGGCTACATAGGCGCCTATGTGTAGATATGAAAGACCTCTTACAAGATCGAAAGGGTATAATAAAAATAGTCCTGCATTTGTCACTTCTGCCTTAATTATATCGAAAGCAGGGACAAAGTATTGTTGTAATAAAAATAGTATGCATTTAACTGATATGACTAATAACTTTTATTTGTTATACTGGCAACACTGTTTCCTTCCAAAATATTGATTATCTTTGACTACCTGAAGTGTAGAAGCTGAATCTGTTATCTTCCAGTTAATTCAGGGTATCCAAGGTAAGAGATAACCCTTTTTTCCATTCCAAGGAATCCTACACTGTTCGTATAGTGTGATATACAAATTTCAGTACAAATTTCAATGGGGGCAGAGCTTTTAACCATGCAACTGACTCTCCTTTCTGTTTTCTGTTTTTGATGCGTGGATAATACAATTGGATGGTCCAATCGGTGTGAAAGACACCTGCAATAGATGTCCCCTTAGGCTTATCTTCTTGTTGTACGGGATTTTGAAATAATAACCCACTCAGGCAGCGTGATGTTGCATTGCAGGGTGTGATAGTGTTTGGCATAATTGTATAGCATCGCAGTTTGTTGTAAATAGTAAAATACCAATTCCTACGGTGTCAGAAATTTTATACCATGCATTAGGATATCATGTATAATTTTGTTGGGTGAAGAGTACAGTTGGTTGACAAAGGCTGCTGCCATAAATTTGTGAAGTATTGTAATGCCAATGTAATCGACTATTGTGTAAATAAGGACCTTACAACATACAGGGTAGTGATCCATCCCAAAAAAACAAAATAAACACCTTCTAGTTAATGTGGTATCCCTGATAAACAAAACCACTAATGCCCTAATGGTTCAAAATGCTATTGTTGCAAATTTGAATGGGAGGTACAACATTGTTTACAACCTTTATACCGCTTGAGTACAAAAAAAAATTACGCATCTTCCATGGATTTGTCTAGTTAGGTTGTAAAACCTTCTTGTTGTTTAGAGTACAGAAGGTTTTTTTACATTACAAAGCAGGACGCTAGACAATATTAATATGGGGTTGAACATAATGAAGTAGTCATTGAGGTGGTGTACCAATGATTCCCAATTTAGCACTCCTTGCCAGATTTTAAGGGCCAGCTACTAAACCAAACCCACAAAGGTTTGCGTGAATGGACAAATTGCTCGTGCCTAATCGGAAGGTGTTACTTCAATCATGTGCGATAGACCTTCCACCACGTTCAGTGCTTCTCCTTATCAATATCACCAAATGCACAACAGTTGGACGAGCATTACAAATCTGTGGAATTTGGTGACATCAACATACCCCGGTATGATAGGAATTCATATAGCCATTCTCTATGCCTGTCATAAAATTATGTGTTACCATTTCGTTAAACAAGAAATGAAGGATTGACCAAGAAACCCAAAAAACTCGCAAGACTGCCCAATAAACGCTGACGCGGTATCGTGTGCACTTGTCCACGAGTCTCAGGCAGTTTAGCGTAAGCACATGAAAGAGTAACTTTAAGATCACTCATATACATGCACCCTAACTCAGGGTAGGACTAGTGCATTCAACCACCAGAGTTGCCATTCAGTGTGGGTTCCGAGCAACTCAAATGGCTTCTCGTTTACATTTAGGAAATCATATAGACATTCTTAGTACCTGGCCATTAATTAATTAATTATATGGAGGTTAGATATACTGAATATTTTTTGGAATATGCAACTTATGAAACTATCAGGGATTTACGGCTGAATCTTAAAAACAGAATGATGCTAGACCAACAGGTGGTGGATACCTTCTCTTGTAAACTGTACGCCCATAATAGATATCATGTTAGCCATGACCCCCCACTACATGAACACAAGGTAATTGAAAACCAACACCAAAAAAAAAAATACAATATACAAATGTTTAGGGTAATACTCTTGCCCTCCATGGTTCAATCCAGATGTTATGGCTCGTTCTGCAGGTACGAAAATAACACAGCGGTTGAGCATTCTAACGGTTTTCCATGTGGATTTTAGATTATAATTGGGCGGGATAAAATTTGTGCCTTGGATGTTAGTCTGTCATGAGATATCTTTCGCTGGTTTTGGATGTGAAACACCGCAGGTTTGTCACCACTATTTATAGGGGGAAGCCCACATACGACCTTATCTCTATCCGTAAGGGTATAATGGGTAAATGAATCGAAAGGATGTAGTCCTCCTTAAAGGGGGTTCTCCAAATTTATTAGATAACTAGTCCGTATACCACTTTTATCTCTTTACTTTACCTACTGTGGGAACTTATTTTCTCAACTTATTTTCAGTACTTCAATAACTAGGCCACAAAATAATCAAAACATATATCTGTTTTGCATTACAAATTTACTTGTGCCTATGGTAATCCTTGAATGACTAGTCCACATAACCTATTACAAATTTAAGGAACCTTGAAGTAGTCATTCAGCTGAACGTTTTAGGGGTCTAGCGGCCCTTGGTTGCACAACAAGGATGGATTCCCCTCCACATCATGTCCCTTTAGGTTCTTTAAGGGCCATATTCCCGAATACTAGGGCCAATGACTTTACATAGGAGGCATGTAGAATTTGATGTAGGGTTATCCCTGTTTATCTTAGCTCCAATCTAATGAGAGTCTTCAGTAAACTAGTCGAGGCTGGATTGACATGACTGCACAGCAACACTAGGGATCTATCACATTTGCTTTGGTTTGGTTAGAGTTCGATTATTTGTGTCCTTTGTATCTATCCTTCCAGTGATATTTAAATATTGCTATGCATATGACAATTGTGCCAGACCCTTTACATCATGCACGATTAACTATACCAACCATCCCAACCACCTACACTGTCAGACTATTTTTGTCCTTTTTATCTATAAACATTGTAATGCATATGTGAATGGTGCCAGAACGTATAATCATGCACCAGTCTCATATGTATCATTGAGTTGCGTTAATTTTACAATTGGGTTGGCTAACCACGCCGGAACAAGGAGTGAGCCATTACCCCTGGAATCAATGCTGTGCATCTACTATCTGTCAGTGTCGTTGCCATGCCCTATAAAAAAAAAACATCATCTCTTATATGTTTGGGTAACCAGCACTGAGCAACTATTCAGTACTTGGTCTTACTGAGAGGTCTATCCTTTCTTGCTGCTACCGTATAATTAAGGCAGAAGTGACAAATGCTAAACTTTTTTTTATTAAACCTTTGGATCCTTTAAAGAGTGTTTCATATTCAAGTTGAAAGGTTAATTTTCGGCCCGCCTCGATGCACCACCCTCTGCTTTTTCATTGAGCTACGGGAATCTTGCATTCGGGTTGTCTAATCGGAGAGAAGGGCTGGTGGTCTACATAGCTGTGTAGTATTGTCAAGTACAAGGACCAAGAAAGACCTAAGCAATACCTATTTTCCTATACCACCTTATCTCTCAACTTTACCACTGTGGGATGTTATCGGCATTCAAGGGAGTAAACCTGTCGACACGACAATTATGCTTCATAAATTTTATATCCCAACTTATATTAGGGGTACCCTTTACTGAAATTTTTACTCACCCTTTGCCTTATCTTCTTGTTGTATGTGTTCGAATATTTGTGTCCTTTAACGCTATCCTTCCAGTGTGATATCAAAATTGTAATGCAAATTACAAAGTTGTCAGATATTTTAAATCATGCACCAGTATCTGCCATTTCATTGTGTTGCGTGCATATTATAAATGGGGTTTTCAATCGGTGTTAAGGGCTGGTGGTCTACATAGTTGTGTAGTATTGTCAAGTACAAGGACCAAGAAAGACCTAAGCAATACCTATTTTCCTATACCACCTTATCTCTCAACTTTACCACTCATTTTCTGCCTAGCTTTGGGTGTGGTTCAGCATAGACGTTGAATTTGATTGACAAAGCCATACAGTACTTGCTCCTACTCATAACTATTTTAATCCATTATGTTTACCTCACCCTCTGGAGCTTCGGATGGCCCTATCATAGGGACCCCTAGGTCTCGATATAGCCCTGTATAATGATCACATCTAAGTGGCAGACATATACATGCTGTATTGGCAATATTTTTCGCGTAAGGTAGCATCAACACTGTGCATCTACTATCTGTCAGAGTCGTTGCCATGCCCTTATAGATTCCCCTCCTCTTACATGTCTGGGTCACAAGCGCTGAGCAACCATCAAGTAACTGGTCTTACTGAGAGGTATATCCTTTCTTGCTGGTGGCGTATAATTTTAGGCAAGACTGACAAATGCTAAACTATTTTTATTAAACCCTTTGGATCCTTTAAAGGGTGTTTCATCTCTAACCCTTTTTTGATATTGGGGTAAATTTGGAAGCGCGATTTTGGCCATACCGAAAATTTCATTTGTCTCCCCACATTTCCAAAATAGGGTCACCCGGGCATAATCTGGCTATCCCTTAATAAAAAATATTTTTTTAAATGCTAATCTACCTTTGACTGATTAGAGCTTAATTTTTTGATTAGCACTAATAATAGTAATTAGTAGAAATAATTAGGTTAAACTGAATCTTAACTTAAAAATCAGTTTTTTATTTTTGAGTTTTGGGTTATGGTGGTATTGGGTAGAAGAGAAAAAACTTGGGTTTTGGGCGATTTGAAGACCAAAATCGACAATATTAGGTTGTTGGGTGTGTTTCCATCTTGTATACCTTCCCCATCATGATTTAAATTTCGGCTCAAGAACATCTCGGCTCACTCACGTTTTGGGCGATTTGAAGACCATTAATGGTATGACCCCCATTTTGGCTTTTTTACAAACCCAGCGAAATACTCAACAACACAAATGGATTCCAACAATGGAATCGGTGGACCACCACACGTCTACCACCACCAGTTTCCAAAGGCCACTACAGGGATGGGGTATATCTCAGAAAATATATACACCGACTCAGATGGTAAAAAAAGGTTTTTCCAGATGACTAACATGTATGCCCTCCAGGGAGGTTACTGTATGTGTGATCAGATGATTGATGCGAAAGATGAAATGCACCGACTTCGTGCTCGTTGTCACGAGTTACACATTCCAGTTACACCAGCGCCTTCGTCCGACACCTTGGTGAAAGACTACCGTGATATGGAGAATCTTATCGGGCAGGTTAGAAACGAAAATACAGAAATGGCATCCCAAATTCACCTTGCAGAGAGAGAGATAAAAATGCAGCGATTAAGGGCCGAAGCTATGGCGCGCAGCCAAGCAGCACGGAAGCGTAAAAAACTGCAAAGACAAGCAGAGAGGCGAGAGGAACAGCGTATCATTTACTATGCCAAATTCATTTGATTGAGCATAATGCTCAAGATTCTATTGAGCATATCATTTGGAATTTCTCTTACAGTCAGGAGATTTGGAAATGGTTGACAGGTATTTTTTCATTTACTATGCCAAATTCATTTGATGATATTCTGAATGCTTGTAAAAAGAAAAGTTCAGTTGTGCAAAATATTTGGATGATGGCTTCCTTCATATCCATGGTTGATATCTGGAAAACAAGGAATGCTATTTATTATGAGAATGCTTCACCAAATCACAAGAATGCTATACACAGAATTTTCCATAGGATTCAGGAAAGTGAAGTTAGACTAAAAGGGAATATGTGGAACTCTGAGTATGATGCTAATATTCTGAAGGTTTTTGGTTTTTCAATGAGAAAGGTAAAAAGTAGTGTGCCTATTCCTTGTTTCTTTAAATTACCAGATGAAGGGATTCCATTACTGTGTTGTGATGGAGCTTCTAAAGGGAATCCAGGTAATGCTGGTTATGGATTTTTGGCAAGAAATCATTGTGGAGAATTCTTAGAAGCTGAATCTGGTGGTCTTGGAATTGCTACAATTTTTTTTGCTGAAGTAATGGCTGTGATTAGAGCTGTTGAATGGGCTGTAAAGCATCACCATTTCAAGATTGTACTGCAAACTGATTCAAGAACAACTATTTTAGCTTTCCAGGCTAATAGAATACCTTGGATTTTCATAACAAGATGGGCACATCTGTGTAAGAAGATGCATTCAGTACAGTTTAAACATGTTTACAGAGAAATAAATTTCTCTGCAGATTTCTTTGCTAACAAGGGTGTTTTGTTACAGAAAGGGCAATCAAAAATCTACTATACAAGACCTGCATCTCTCAGAAGGCTTGAATTTCCTGATATTACTTATTTTCGATTTACATGATGAATCTGTAGCCTCCTTTTGTTTCCTGTTTGGTCTGTCTTTTGATCTCTTTATTTGTTGTAATATTTCTTTCTCTGTATGCTTTTACTTTTTGAGTCTACAGTCCTGTATTAAACCTTTCTTTCCTTTATTAATAAGAATCCCCCTTTATTTTTTTTAAAAAAAAAAAAAAAAAAAAAAGCTATAGACACGGTTAGAAGAGGAGGAAATCTACGCATCTCAGCTACAGACACGGTTAGAAGCCATAAATCTAAATCAGCATCGGCCATTACCTGGGTTTCCATCGCGTACGCCGGAAAAAGGTGGCCCTAGTCGTTAGTGTTCACTTTCACAACATTTTGTTGTTCGTCCGTATTCACGTTTGGTTTGGTTATGTTTAAATGTCTGGGGATTTTGGTTTGGTGGTTCAACGCGCTCTCTCAATGTGTTAGTAAAATGTGTATTGCATATTATGCATCATAAAATTAGTCATTCATAGTATAGAATGGAAGGACATAATTTACCTTGCCAGACCATAATAATAACTTATACCATATACACCCATTTTAAACACACCCCACCAGGATCGTTCAAAACAATGGAACACTATAAAACCCTATAACCAGGGCAGTGAGGTATTACTTAGTTTCT
>JAJJMA010133841.1:283-21634 GCA_023529015.1 Papaver nudicaule
ATTTTGCATCTTTTCTTAGCCCTCTTCAATCTTCATTACCTGCTTCAAAATCTTAGCTATTTCCACTCTATTTTTAGCAATCATCTACACAGTTATATCAATACTTACTACCAAAATCTCAGGAGCAATATCTTAAAGACTAATCATCATTGTCTAGCCTCAACTCAAAACACAAATAACAAAAACAGTAATACTTACATTCCAAAGAAAATCCATTTCAATCCGTCCGCCTTACATATTACTACCCAAAATACCAGCAACAACCATAAAGATATTCACAATCAAACTGATCCTTATAAGCAGTACCATAAAACTAGTACAAACCCAAAAGATCTGGACAGCTTTACCACTTCCAGTACTACTACAAACCATAACAAAATATTTGTAAAAAGAAAAGAGAGGATCTACAAAGATATAAGCTCCATTAGTGTTCTTCCTTCAAAGGTTTCTGCTGAGAGTTTTGCTGCCAAGATGGAACGATTCGTCATAGACATCGCAAATGCTGTTGAAAGCTATTCGGATCTTCACAAAATTCTTCAGGAACAAAAACAGGAAAAAAAAAGGGATACTTACTTCATGGAAACTCAAAGGGAGACTTAATAGTACTCCTCCTCATCAGATACATCTTCATAATCATCCATTCATCATGACACCCACCATCATCAGGATCACCACCATCACTGTCAGAGCTTGCAGGTCCATAATCCTTCATCTCTTCATCCTCCTATCCATCCCCTTCCTCCTCTCTATCCTCATCCTCTGTATCCTTTTCAGAATCAGCAGATTCATCTTCCAACCTCTTTGATCTTCCTTCACCTGGTAACTTCTCTTTCATGGTGCGAGAGAACTTTCTCTGCTTCTCAGTCTTTTCCTTCCAGTAGAGATGAAAAAGAGCCTCCTTACGTCGTTGCTCTCTTCTCTATTGAACCTCCTCTTTGTCTGACTCAATCACCATTGCTTCAGGATGAGTTTGATTCTGATCTTCTTCATCACTTCCGGACTCAGTTTCACTGCCTCGGCACCTCCCCTCTGTTCCATGCTCTTCTTCATCATCAGATACAACTTGTTGCTCTCCTCTTAATCGAGAAATATAGGCTTGTCTTCGACGACTCCAATCCTCAAATTCAGATGCATGCACCATCATTTTGTTCTCAAGTTCAATTCTGGCTTTACGGTTACGAATCTCTATCTCCTCTTGTAGGCGACGGTTCCTGGCTGCAATTTCTTCCTTGGCTATGCGGTCATCATATTCCTTCTGTAAAGTATCAATCAATAGTCCCAACTCCTCAGTATTCAGAATCAGTCCCAGATTCTTTGATATATCATACTCATCACTCCTCTTTGGTTCACTGGTACTTGCATTCTCTGAGGATTTTGCCATTTTCTTCTAATTGCTCTCTTAAAAAACGTTTTCTTTCTTCTTTTGGTGATAATTCTAAGCAGTTACTTGGTAACTCTCTTTATAGTGGTCAAATCAGGTCCATTAATGGCAAATTAATTGGGGCAGTTACACACCATTTGGTTTCTCTAGAGAGTTCGTTTCATTCCCACACGCAAACAACCACCACAATTCATTTCCCCTCTACTCCCCATAATCTGAATCATTATGCTCTTTCGATTCCCTCAAAGCTTCTGAGTAATCTTTTCAAAATTTCAAATCTATCCATAACTGCCATTAAGAAGGTAAGTGGAAAGCCATCATTATTGTGTGACATGCAATTTGAACTAATTGGAGTTTCTGTATGTTTTCAGAGTTTGGAGGGCACGCTCATGGTTAGAGGCTATAGCTGCGGGCAAGGATTTGGGTGCGGACCAGGATTCATCATCTCCACTAAACTTTTTTTACTAGTCATAAAAATTATTTACCCTCAGTTAAATTCCAAAACCCAGAAAAAAAACTCTTTGGAAATTACTCCCAAACATTTAATCCTCTTCCCCCTCACCAGAAAAGGCCTACCTCAAATCCTTTATTGCTACTACCTAGTCTTTAAAGATCAATTTGCAAAAACATTGATCATTATGGCTACGACTGTGGTAATTAAGATCTCTAAATACAAAACCCATCAATGCTCACCAAACTTGTACTTTCACCAAATCAAAAAGCAATCTCTTTGCAAAATCTATGTTACTGTTCACTATTTAATGCTTAGTAGAGCTGACTACCCACGGAAAGATCTTTTATCGAGTAGGTCTTCTACCAGCTGTGATGTAGATATTGCCCGTGACCTTGTTTCTACCAATGTTCTGGATCAGTACCATGATAAGAAGCAACAACAAGCCTATAGTCATATGATAGGGTACAAGGGGGCAGCCTGTTTTAAGGTTACCTTTATTTCAATTTGTTTGACCATCAACATCGTCTCTCAGGACATTCAATCTAATGTCTCCATCAAAGTCCACATATCCTCCTTTCTTATTGAAAGTTCCGTTGAGCATAAAATCTGCACTGTGATTGGTCTTATCTTATATTCTTGGGTTATTTCTTACTCAATCGAGTATTTATCACAAAAACTAAACTCAAACCACATATCTCAAATGAGTTCTTCTACTGAAAAAAATACTTCACCTACTCTCAACTCCTCTGAAGAAATACATCAATTATCTTCTCAGATGGCTTCTAAACTCATTATTCCAAGTACCTTGCCAAACTCTCTTGCTCAACCTGTGTTTATTGATAAAACTGTGGTCCTTGATGAAGAAGATACTACCTGGAAATGGTGCATGGTCGGGCATGTGTGCAGTGAAACCCTTGTTACAACACCTAAAGTCAGGAGCTACATTAATTCTCAATGGCCTCTCACAAAAATTCCTACGATCACAGGTTTTAATGGTCTAAGAAACAAAGTTCTAATCAGATTTCTAGCTCATGATGATTTCCAAAATGTTGATGCTAATAGACCCTGGTTTACTTGTGGGTATTTGTGTGTTCTCCGTACTGTTCCTCTCACAGGATGGCCAACTAATTATCCTGTTAGTTTTGAAGAAGAAGTGATGTGGTTTCTACTTTGCAATGTCCCTAATGAATGCACTGGTTTTGAAGATCTGGAAACTCTAACTCACTCTATGGGTCGTCTGCTTAAAAGATTACCTCCATTCGGAAGCCATCCTCAAAAGAAGAATGTCAAAATCTGCATGGTAATCCGTATTGACACCTCTATTCCAACGGGTATCCCTCTCATCACTAAAGGAAGATCAAAACCTTTTCTCATTGAAGCTAGATGCATGGCAATTCAGAGATTCTTCTGTTCTTCTTGTAGAGTTCTCTCCATTGTGAAGAGACTTGTAAAAAAAGAAAAGCTATCTGGGAAATTTCTACAGTTAACTCCAGCCAATCTTCCAGCCAACTTCTGACCAAAAGCCAAAATGAAGGTTTCATCCCTGAGGCTATTCAATCTCCTCCGGTTTCTGGTATTGACCTGACTAGCAAAGTCAGTAATATCATTGGTCCTAGCAACCCAGAAGTTGTTATGTCTGAAGCTGCTCCTACTTCTGTACCTGCTCATAGGGGTGCACAAAGTCGGTTAACCGACGTTTTGATACTAAACCTATACCTTAAGCCGAAGGAGGTTCGGTTTCTAGATTGAAAACCTTAACCTTAACCTTCGGTTTTCGGTTTTTCGGTTTCCCATCGGTTCGGTACGGTTATCGGTTCGGTTTCGGTTATCAATTATCAATACTCCGTATGAACCAAAATCTGAACAATATCAATTATCTTATTCATTAGTATGTTCGATTTACAAATTGCATCTCAATTTACAAATATCTTTCTAAGGAAAAAAAATACACAAATCTAATTTTTCTTCTTACAATCCTAAGATGAGCAACACCATTAATCAACTAATTCAGCTTTGAAGCACCCATCTTGTTTCTTTGAATCTCACACTTAGAGCTATATATCCTTCAACATTTAGAGACCTCATATCTAAGATTCAGATTTAAAGAAGGCTTGAAACCATAACAAAACTTGCCAAATTGTTCCATCACCATCAGCAAGGCTTTCACAAACCCATTTCTCTGTATGAATGGTTGAGGTTGATTAGATCTTCAAATCAGTCAATCTAATGTTTGCAAGCTTATTTATCCATCCTTGTACGAAGAAGCTGATGTTGGTGGTGTATCAGCTGGTAGTTATGGTTGGAAAGGAGGAAGAAGGAGAAGGTTGTGCTGCAGGTGTAAAGAAGGAGGAAGAAGAGAGATCTGTGCGGCATAAAGAAAGAGAAGAAGAAAACAAAGATCAAAGGAATGGTGGAGAAAACAAAGCCCCATGACGAAGAATCAAAGAGAGCAACGATCGACAGAGAAGAGATGGTGGTGGAGAGTGGTGGTGTTTATCGCCTGTGAAGAAGAGCAGAAGAAAAAGGAAAAGAAAGAAGGGAAGACTGAAGTGAGGGCTGCGAAGTAGGGTTTGAAGGAGATAATATACTAAGGATGAACGGCTTAGATTAATGGAGTTAGGTAGATCTAACGGCCTAGAATTATCGGTTTTTTTCTGTCGGTTTCGGTTAACCGACGACTTAAACCTATACCTTAAACCTGTTCTAGTTCGGTTCTAGAACCAGAACCTATACCTTAACCTTGGTTCTATCGGTTCGGTTCCATCGGTTCGGTTTTCGCCGGTTCGGTTCGGTTCTCGGTTTTCGCCGGTTTCCTTGTGCAGCTCTACCTGCTCAAGACAAAGGAAAGAGTACCATGGTCTATGTTACTCCAGCAAAGAAAGCTCTAAACTGGGATTTAATCAACATGGGTCCTTTTACCAGTAGATCTACCACGTTGAAGATTCTTGATAATGTGGCTGTCCCAGCTAACCCTCCCACTGAGGTGGTTAATGGTCTTCCCTCTATTTCTAAAGAAAAAGTTGTTGTTGCTGATGATTCTCTTGAAAGTGGTATTCCAACTCAGATCGCCGACTCAACTCAATATGGTACGGTGTCTCGTGGTCCTGTAACTCGCCGTTTCAAAAATGTGGCTAACCCTATCCCGATTCATGATAAGAGCACCCAGAACCAGGATATGGATCATGAGGCTATTACTCGATTGAAAAGAAAGGTCAACCCTCGTGCTGATATCAGGAAAAGATACAAAATTGCTCTGATTGCTAACACTTCAGAGCATGATCTGAGTGAAAAGATCGATAATCTCTCGGAACCTGACTACATTGGTCTTTGCTCTCCTATTACAAACCTTGGTACCCTCAATGAACACTCGAATAGTCATACCTCTGCTACCATGACTTATCCAAACTGCATCAATAATCAAATCGATGAGGTCCTTGGTCTGTCTCAACTTCCCTTGTCTGCAACTGTGGTTCACAACAACTCTAACCATCAAGTTGGCTCCCTGGACCTGAATGCTACTCAGAATTCTCAGAATAGTGGTGGTTCTTCCTCTTCTCAGCCTTTTGGTAGTAATGATTCTACCACTCAGGTAAATTTCTCCCCCCCTCCTACTACTGCTGATCCTTTGAGTACTAATAATCCTGATCTGATCATAAATAGTAATCCTGACTATAATATGAATGCTATATGTTGGAATGCTAGAGGTTTCAATAAGAAGTCTGCTTCTAAAGAGTTGAGTATCCTTCTGAGAAATGTGAATCCTGATATTGTGTTTATTAGTGAGACTAAGATGAAAAATAAGGTGGCAATTAGAAAAATAAAAATTTTTGGTTTTCCCTGTGCTTTTGAGGTCCCTTGTGTGGGTAGAAGTGGTGGTCTGATTTTGGCCTGGAAAAAGGAATTAAATCTTCATATTGTGTCTTCTAATTCTAGGGGAATCTACTGTACTACTAGTGACATTATCCATAACTGCCTTACCCATCTATATTTCATCTATGGTGAACCTAATCAATCTCTCAGAAATGAATTTTGGAACTCTCAGTTGTCAAATTTTAAATTTCCTATAGATGAGCCTGTTTTTGTGATGGGTGATTTTAATTCTCTGCTAGGTCCAGAAGATAAAAATGGGGGTAATAGGCCAGCTGAAAATGATTTTGAAAATCTTAATGCTTTTTGCAATAAATTTGATTTACATGATCCCGGGTACTCAGGGCCTAGATTCACTTGGTCTAATATGCATGAAAATGTTGATGAAATTGTTCTTGAAAGATTGGATAGATGCTTTTACAACTCTGTGGCTGCTGAAATGTGTCCTAAATTTTGTGTTAATAATCTGCCTAGAGATACTTCTGATCATTGTCCTATTCATATTGATTTAACTACGAAGCTGTTTGTATGCCTAAACCTTTCCATTTTATGGCCATGTGGATCCTAGATCCTTCCTGTAGAGATATAATTGCTAATGCCTGGGCTATTGAAACATCTGGCTCTCCAGCTCACAGATTGCGAGCTAGACTAGCCAACACTAAGAAAGGCCTGAGAAATTGGAATAAAATTTCTTTTGGTGATATCCAAAACAATATTTCTGAAGCAAGAAATAATCTTTTGGCAGCTCAAACCAATACCCCAAATGATAGTCAAACTATTTATAGCCTCAATGATAGACTTCTTTTTCTCTACAATCTGGAAGAATTGTATTGGAAGGACAAGTCTAGAGAGGTCTGGTTGGCTGAAGGAGACAGAAATACTCCTTATTTCTATAGGATTACCTTGTTCAAAAGAAGACGAAATGTTATAAGCTGGATAAGAACTGCCTCTGGTGCTATCCTTACTGATAGGAATGATATAGGAAATGCCTTTGAACAGTATTTTAATTATCTGTATTCTTCTAGTCCTCAAACCCACCAAGAGGAGGTTTTAGAAGGTTTGCAGACTAAATTTACTGATTCTGACAATAATATTCTGAATATCCCTTTATCTCCTGAAGAAATTAAAGCTGCTGCTTTTCAAATGGGGGAAAAAAAAGCTCCAGGCCCTGATGGGTTCACTGGCCTGTTTTACCAAAAACACTGGGATATAGTGGGGGATGCTATTGTAGAAATGACCCAGACTTGTTTCAGAACAGGGAATATTGCTTCTTTTTTAAACCACACTAATATAGCTCTCATACCAAAAATCCCACAGGCGGCTAGTGTGTCTCAATTCAGACCTATTGGCTTATGTAATTTTGCTTACAAAGTCTTATCAAAAACATTGGCTAATAGGTTGAAACCCCTAATGGATAAGCTCATATCTCCCAATCAGAGTGCTTTTGTACCAAAAAGAAGTATCTCTGATAACATCCTTATGGCAAATGAGTTAATCTATTGTGTAAATCATTTTCAGAGTAAAAAAGGTCTGGCTGCGGTTAAATTAGATATGTCTAAGGCCTATGATAAACTTGAATGGTCTTTCCTAGAAAAGGTTTTATTAAAACTAGGCTTGTGTGATCACTGGATTAAACTTATCATAAATTGTCTTTCCACTGTGTCATATTCTATCCTGCTTAATGGAGTTCCTACTGGACTTATTAAACCTAATAGAGGGCTGAGACAAGGCGATCCTTTATCCCCTACCTTTACATTCTGTGCTCTGAAGCTTTATCTGCTTATATTGATAAAATGTCTAGGGATGGTAGTATTTCTGGTATTAAAATTCATAAAAATGCCCCCCCTGTGACTCACCTTTTGTTTGCTGATGATAGTCTGCTTTTCTCTAAAGCAACTCAGGAGGAATTCACTTCCATGAAAACTTACCTCCATAACTATTGCTCTGCTTCAGGTCAGGAGATAAACTTTGATAAATCTGGCATCCTTTTTAGCTCTGAAATCCCTCTCCTTGAGACCAATATGCTAGCTAATATTCTGGGTATTACTAATAGGGGGTTAGGTGAAAAATACTTGGGGTACCCCCATTGAGTTCCAAAAGTCTAAAATTGAAACTCATATGGGGATTTTGAAGTCTACTGATTCCAGGATTGACTCTTGGTCTACTAAACTTCTAGCTCAGGCTGCCAAAACCTCATTAGTCAAGCATGTAGGTCAAGCTATTCCCTTATACCAAATGGTTGCCTTCCTTATTCCTAAGGAGCTTTGTAGGAAAATTGATAACCATCTTATGAAATACTGGTGGGGTGAATCTAAAGATCCTAAAGATAGGAAATTACATCTCCTTGGCTGGGAGAAGCTTTGTTCTCCTAAGTCTGAAGGAGGCTTGGGTTTTAGAAAGGCGGAGCTAAATAATCTGGCAATGCTTGCTAGGAATGCTTGGAAGCTGGTTGAAAACCCTGACTCCTTACTTAGTACCATGCTTAAGGCGAAATATTTCCCCCATTCTGATTTTTTAAATGCTGTTTGTCCTAAGAAATGTTCTTGGACCTGGAGGTGTCTGTGCAATATTAAGGATCTCATTAAACCTTTTATTTCCTGGATTGTGGGGGATGGGAAGTTCATAAACCCATGGTGTGACAAGTGGATCCCTGATATTGGTGTTGCTCAACCAAATCCTCTTGTCCCACCTGACCCCTCGGTCAAGGTTGACTATTTTATCAATCCTGATTCTAGGAGTTGGAATGTTGCTAGACTTGAAACACACTTTGATAATGCTTCTGTTCAGAAGATTATTACTATTCCCTTAAGCCAGTTGATCACTCCTGATAGGAGGGCTTGGGAGCTTTCTAAGACGGGCAAATTTAGTCCTAAGTCTGCATATTTGGGTCTCAGAGGTCTAAGACCAAGCCTAAATAGTGCTCTTTGGAAGTCTATTTGGAAAATTAAAGTTGCCTACAGAATCCAGTTAACTCTCTGGAGGGCAGCTAGAAATCCCTTGAATGTTCATGTCCTGATTAATTCTAGAATGACCATAGCTAATATTGTCTGCCCGAGGTGTGGTATCTCTGATGAAGATATTTTACATGCGTTTGTTTTATGTCCCTTTGCTTCTCAGGTCTGGTATGCCTCCCCTTTGAAAATTGTAACTGCTTCTTTCCAAAATTATTCTTTCATTGAATGGCTTTACTTTTTCTTGGTTGACAAACAGTCTAAACTGCCTGATCATTTGCATCCCTTGCTTGCTGCTATTGTTTGGTCTTTGTGGTCTAGTAGGAATACCCTGATTCATGAAAAAAAATCTGAAAATATGTTCTCTGTGTTAGCTAGAGCTAGGTACATGGTCTTCTCTAAGAAACCCAATCCTACCCCTGTTAGCTATGTCAAAGTCACTAGTATGGATAAATGGATTCCCCCAGGAATTGGTTGGTACAAAGGTAATACTGATGGAGCTTTTGATCTTATTTCTATGCTTTCTGGTTCAGGCTTTGTAATCAGAGATTCTGTCAAGAAAGTCTCTTTTTGTGCTGCGTTGAGTATCCAAGCCAGATCTCCTGAAGAAGCTGAAGCTATGGGTATACATGCTCTTCTTCAAAGGGCAATACAGTTGAAGATTTCCCACTTGATTGTTGAAAGTGATGCTAAAGGCCTGATTGACCAATTTTCTGCTGGCTGTTTTGATGGCAATCAGAGGACTGATGCTATTTTCAAAGACATTAAATTTTTTGCTTCTAGTTTTCTGTCTTGTATTTTTACCTTTGCTCCTAGAGTTTGTAATGGAGTTGCGCACTCCTTAGCCCAATGGGGCAAACAGCACTCTAACTCTATGTTCTGGTCGAGTACTCCAACCTGGCTCCTGCCGGTTGTTGAGTCCGACTGATTGCCTTTTTCAAGGCCTTTGCTTATAAAAAAAAAAAAAAAAAAATGCTCTACCCCTTCATTTCTATTTGCACGGGAGGGACATGCATCATTGTGGAGTATTACTTAAGGTGGTTGTTTTCTGCGATCTATTTACAACCGTCTCTTCATCTACGTGTGCTTAGCATGTGAGTCAGTGAGTAAAACCCGACAAATGTGGACTTGGGAGCTATCCACGTGCGAGATCAGTTGGACACTTGGGGGTACACCCCACTGTTAAAACTTTGTGTACTCCGCCTAAGTCCCCTGAAATTGTGTTCTCTAATTTAATTCTGCCAACTGTGAAATTGAAAAATGAGCTATTAAATTGATCTTACCTTACGACTCCATGTCAAATCTTCTCTCTCTCTCTCTCACAACCCAGGTTGTAAACATGTCTGTGATTAAAACGATAACTACAGGAAGGAGAAGATGAAGTGATCCAAATAGTGGGTATCATTATTGTTACACATCCACAACAATGGAATGTTAATTGTATCCATATCATTTCACCGTTATTATTATAGATAGATTTCTCTGTGGATTGATGGTGGTGAACGATAAGACGAAGAAAGAAACCATGGATACGTTTTTTTGTTTATGATTTTTTTCCTTGAGTATTTCTGTTAGATTGATCTTCTGATTCTTGTATGACTACAAAGAATTCGAATTGAGTTTGATTTTTAGTTTTTTTTTTCTTCACTGTTTCGATCTGGTTTCGGATTATTGAGCGAGAGAGCAACTGAAAATCTTAAGGGAATATCATAGGTACGTATTTACCCCTGTTTTTTTTTGGGAAATCTAAAACTAAAAAAGAAGACAAAAAAAATCAAAAAAACAGACTACTGAAGAAGGAAACAGGAGGGGTAGTTTCGTCGGAAAGGGGCTTCACGGTCGATGGAAAAAGGCTTCACCAAAACACCACTGTGCCTTATATTATAGATAAATGTCCAAAATACTAGTATTTTTTGTGTTTCTAGAATGGTTAGTTTAGTTGGATTTATGATTATAGTTATGAATTATTATGAACTGTGTGTTTTTGTTTGAGGAATACTCGTCTTCATGGATTGCTAGTTTGTTTCTGTTTTATTAAGGATTAGCATCGATCTAAATTGTATCGGTATATGAACAAGATTGTTGATGGAGGAAAACCTTTTATTTTTAAATCCACCCAAAGTCAAATATCCTAGACCAAAATCAGCTCTCCCCATAGTAAAAATGACTTCCCCCTATTAATCATCGAAATTTAGATTGTGCACCTGCTCAAAAACACACGGGCGTGCTTGCACGGTGGTGCCGTAGGTATTCCTATAACCGGGCCAGCCAGGAATCCTCCTAATCCTTGAGAAGTGGGCCAATTGGCTAATAATCTTCGAGTGACGTGTAACTATAGTTTTCCACTCTCTCTCTCTCTTCTTTATCCTTTTACTACTCTTCTTCTTCATCTTCTTCTTCTTCAGTAAAACACCAACCATTCAATTTTTTCAAAAAAAAAACCAGAAAAACTCAATGTCATTTTCAGTAATATTCATCGCGGCGACGAAACTCG
The DNA here is from genome assembly GCA_023529015.1 of Papaver nudicaule. NCBI lineage: Eukaryota > Viridiplantae > Streptophyta > Magnoliopsida > Ranunculales > Papaveraceae > Papaver > Papaver nudicaule. Next base: position 11,431 of record JAJJMA010133841.1, read on the forward strand.
CCGGAATCCTAGTAACAGTCACGGTAGCAGCTAACGCCTTCTCATTTTCGCGGTACCGGAAAAAGAATCTTCTGCCATTTGAATCGCCTATTGATGAATCTTCTGATGAACTAGCTGTCTTCAATATAGGTAAAAGGGGGATGAGGGGTAAAGGGGGTGCTGGGGGTGGAATCAGCACAGGATTAGGTGGTGGAGCAGGAAGTAGGATGGTAGATTACTGTAGTGGTAGAGGACTAGGAGGTGGTGGCGGAATTGATGGAGGTGGATTTGTCGGAGGAGGGCAGGCAGAGGTAATAGTGGCGGAGTTTACCAAAAGAAAAAAAGAAAAAGAAGAAAAAATGGCGTCGGAGTTAATGTGGGTCCGAGGTTGGTGGAAGTACAGGTTTTGGAGGGAAATTGAACTAACTATTTTGTTGTTGTTTTCCCCTTAAACTAGAAAATGTATTGAGGTTTTGCATTTTAATAAAGAGTGTCGTTTACAATAAATCTTTGCAGAGGAAGAAGATGGGTTCTTTTTTGGATTGGCAACAGCACCAGCACATGTGGAAGACAAGCTTGATGATGCTTGGCTTCAGTTTGCGGAGGGACACCCTGATGATAAAAAGAAAGACAAGGGGGAGTCCAAAGAACAACAGCTAGCGGATGCATTAATGGCTTCAGCAACTGCGGATGGTGGTTCTCAACAAGCTCCTATAGCTTCAAAAAAGCCAGAGAAGTTGAAAAGGAAGAAGTCTCTTAAGATATCAATGGAAGCTATGATCAGAGGGTTTGAGAAGTATGAAGAAGTAGAAGAAGAAGAACCTGAGGATAGCACAGAATGCAGTCATAATGTAGCTGCGTGGCACAATGTGCCTTATCCGTAAGTGCAAGTTCTACATCCTAGCATGTTAATATAATCTCTGTTCAGGGTGAATGTTTCGCCTTTGTCACATTTGGGTTCTTAACTTTGAAATCATTGTACTCTGAAATCTTCGTACTCATAAGCTTCAAGGGGCTATTACATGTTTACAGAACTTATTTGGATTGTTTTGGAGGGATTTGTGTCTAATGATGAAACTAATATGAGTACTAACTGATTTCAGGGAGGAGCGGCTAAGATTTTGGTCCGACCCCGATACTGAGTTGAAGCTTGCTAAAGATACTGGAATCGGTGTTTTTCGGATGGGAATAGATTGGTCAAGGATCATGCCAGTGGAGCCAGTAAATGGACTTGAACAAGCGGTATGTTTGATTTTTACTAATGTAAATTACGTTTATTTCATTATTTATCATGCCTTTTCTGTTTATCATTGAAATTTGAATTTTATGTATTTTATTGGGGGGGTTTTATAGGTAGATTATGCAGCCTTAGATCGATATAAATGGATCATACAAAGGGTTCATTTCTACGGAATGAAGGTAATGCTGACTCTATTCCATCATTCTCTTCCACCATGGGCGGGAGAGTATGGAGGCTGGAAGCTGGAGAAAACTGTGGATTATTTCATGGATTTTACAAGGTTAGTTGCTTCTGGGTCTTTAAACACTGAAGCATGACACCACTAAATATATTGAAGAATGTTTAGAATTTGTATTAAAATACATCTGTATGAGGGCCATTACGACTCAGCCAGTACATATGGAATCTCATCTGGCCTGTCGATCTTTGTACGATCTCATTTTGAGCCTTGAGTCATTCCCACCCCATTTTGTTTTCTGTTGGCATCCGAAAGTTAACGAATACTGAGAATTATAATTTTGTCTTACATCATGTTTGATTTTTTGATTTTGACAAACCTAATGACGTCTGGTTAAACTGAAAAATGTGTATATGTCGTTTTCTGCGGTTCCTGGTTATTTTCCATTTCTTTGTATTTGATCAATTATGGATTACTAAAAGTTTCTTTGCTTTGTGCAGACTTGTTGTTGACAGTGTATCTGAGTTGGTTGACTACTGGGTAACTTTTAATGAGCCACATGTCTTCTGCATGTTAACTTATTGTGCTGGTGCTTGGCCTGGTGGTAATCCTGACATGTTAGAGGTTGCAATGTCTGCTCTACCAACTGGTGTTTTTAATCAAAGTATGCACTGGATTGCAATTGCTCATTCCAAGGCTTATGACTATATACATGAAAAAAGGTTAATATTTCCACTTTCTCACAACATTCCAATTTTTTTTCATCTAGTAAAAACTTCGATTTCCTACAATATTCCAACATCTTTTTGAATTTGTGAGACTTTTGTTTTCCAATGGCAGCAGTACCTCGTCAAAGGAAATGGTTGGAGTAGCTCACCACGTTTCATTTATGCGTCCGTATGGTCTTTTTGACATTGCAGCTGTTTCGGTGGCGAGCTCTATGACCTTATACCCATTTGTGGACAGTGTCCCTGACAAGTTGGATTTCATAGGGATAAACTACTATGGACAGGTTCTACAGCTCTCTAACCTCTGTATGGTGTAACTCCGTAGGAGCCTTGTGTTTCGTTTTAACATATAAAGCTAAATTTATGTGTTTATCAGGAAGTTTTATGTGGAGCTGGGATGAAACTTGTTGAAAATGATGAGTACAGTGAGTCAGGCCGTGGGATCTACCCTGATGGGTTATTCAGGATGCTGCTTCAGTTCCATGAGAGGTACAAACACCTAAATCTACCCTTCATAGTAACTGAAAATGGAGTATCCGATGAGTCTGACGTGATCCGACGACCATACCTGTTGGAGCATTTACTCGCTATACATGCTGCGATGCTCAGGGTATTAACTCTTACATGTTTGCTTAGTGTCAATTTAAAACAAAATGTGGCAAAGGCTGTTGGATAAATTTTTACGTAATGTAATGATAGAATTTCAAAATTTATGATATTGCAGGGTGTACCTGTTCTTGGTTATCTTTTCTGGACTATATCGGATAACTGGGAGTGGGCAGATGGATATGGTCCCAAATTTGGTCTTGTAGCAGTTGATCGTGCCAATGATCTTGCCCGCATTCCACGCCCATCATACTCTCTGTTTACAAAGGTAATAGTGTTCGTCAGTTTGTTTTTTCCTAACTTATTCAGTATCCTGTCTGATAGCAAACCTTTATTGCACTAATACTATTGCTATTCTAGTTCTATACCTGCATTTTCTGCCGAAAGTAAGCACTGCCTCTTTTTCCACACCCAGGTATAAACTGTTAATTTTCTCTGGCTTATCATTTGAACTTTCGGAGGTTATGACCCATGTTTTTCTACATACGCAGAAGAATACTTTAATATGGCTGATGTTCAATCAGCTCTTCATGCAAAAACAACCGGAAAATGGAAAGTTTGCAAGTAAGTGGCTATAATTTTCCATCTTTGCAATCGCGTATCACTGTACTGCAAAAACAACAGGAACATGTGAAACATACATCTGAGTGGTAGCTGTTAACTTTTGTTGGTATTTTTTCGTTGCAGTGATTCAATATTGAATACATACAACTTCACTGTATTTTCAATTCTACCCATTTACACCAAACTTATCAAAGCTGGTTTGAAGATTTGGATTTACAGGTTCCTTCCCTATCTCTGTAGCTTTTTTGAAGTCAATATTATTTTTTTCTTAGCTAGAAGTTAAACTAAAATCGCATGTATGTAATCTAAGCTTTTAATTTCAGCCAATCAATTTTGGTCAGAAGACTTTGAGAGTAATATTTTGTTGTTTGTTGTGTTGGGTAATGAACAGTGGTGACACAGATGGTAGGGTTCCTGTGACTGGATCAAGGTATTGGACTGAAGCTTTAGGTCTGACCCTAAAATACCATCAGTAAACGATGATGGTTGCAATGAGCTTGATCTTGTTTAATCGGACCTAGTATTGATGTTTTACTGGCCACTTGAGTTATGCACTGTGGGTGTTAGGTGTTGAATTTGTAAATTTTAGCACAAAAACTGTTTGCGAAACGTCTTTTTGGCTGTTAACTTCTAATCATGTGCTTCGAATTCCTAGTTTAATTGTTTGGTTGGTGGAAAAATTGGCAGGTTGGAGGAAGAATAGGGGAATCCAACAAAGATTGATCATCCGATTGAGGGCCAAATCCAGTAGTTAAACATAGTTGTGTTTGGAATTCATGATCTGAAAAAAAATGGAGACGGAGTGAGTATCTTAAACAGCTGTTCAAGAAATTCACTTCAACATGTCACTGTGATGCTACAATTTCCTGACCGTGAATTTTTCAATGGTCATGCTCATGCATTTGTTTTTCCAGCAACTGACGTACAAATTGGGGTAGTCTTGATAAAATCTTGTAATACCATCCAGACGTTCTTGTGCGTGGACAACAATGCATGAACGAAGATAAGATCGAATTACCTTCGACCACATGATATTTCTTGTATTTGATTTTGATTTTTTTGTTGTCGTCTCCCCAGTCAGACAATGAAGTTTATTCTCTTTGATATTTTCTTTACTTATTGAGGTTGAGAATTTTTGTAAAATAGTGAGAAGATAAAGTTGACTCCACTCCTGTTGAAGTCTTTCACAAAAAACAACGACAATGTTCTATATATTGGACACCCCCTTTGATTACTCGGTTCATCTTCCAACTGTCTTTCAATCTCCAAAGATGTTGTTTCGAGTAATAATATCGGCATTGTTTCTGGTTTCATTGAACATTGTTGGTGTTTTTTCTTTTGATTCCACTTCTTCTTTCAATCATAGTAAACAGTCACATGCAGTAGGAGAAGAAGTTGAGTCTCTTTTGAAATGGAAATCAACCCTCGGTAACCAAACTCGCTCTTTCCTCCATTCATGGAAGAGAAGTTCTCATGCCAATACCACAACAAGTCCGTGCAAGTGGTACGGAATCTCTTGTAACAAAGAGGGAAGTGTCACTGAATTGAATTTGACAAGTTCAAATTTACAAGGTACGCTCCAGAGCTTCAACTTCTCATCTTTCTCCAAAATTGTTAGCCTTGACTTGAAAAACAACCAACTCTTCGGATCGATTCCCTTCGGTGAACTCTCAAACCTGGCCTACCTCGATCTTTCCATGAATAGATTTGCTGGACATATTCCAGTAGAAATAGGATTGCTCACAAGTATTAGTGTGCTAGACCTTTATGATAATCAATTTAGCGGTTCCATCCCAATTTCTATATCTAATCTGACCAACTTATACAGTTTAGGCCTTGGTCAAAATCAACTTTCTGGTCACATTCCTCATGAAATCGGAAAGCTAAGGTCTCTTACTGCCTTGTCGTTCGCCACAAACAATCTCACAGGCCCAATCCCAACATCTATATGTAGTATGAGCCACCTAAACACTCTGTATCTTTATAAAAACAAACTGTCTGGTAACATTCCTAGTGAGATAGGAAGACTAACGTCTCTTGTTAATTTGACGTTGTCTACCAACGATCTCACTGGCCCAATCCCTTCTTCTATATGTAATCTAAGCAACCTAAACAATCTGTATCTTCATAGAAATCAGCTATCTGGTAACATTCCTAGTGAGATAGGAAGACTAACGTCTCTTATTGATTTGACGTTGTCTACCAACAATCTCACTGGCCCAATCCCTTCTTCTGTATGTAATCTAAGCAACCTAAACACTCTGCATCTCTATGAAAATCAGCTATCTGGTAACATTCCTAGTGAGATAGGAAGACTAACGTCTCTTATTGAATTGGATTTTTCTTATAACAATCTCTTTGGTCCAATCCCTACTTCTGTATGTAATCTAAGCAACCTAAACACTCTGTCTCTCTTTCTAAATCAGCTGTCTGGTGACATTCCTCGTGAAATTGGAAGGTTGAGATCTCTTACTATATTTGGTTTGAACGGAAACAATCTTATTGGTCCACTTCCTGTTTCTTTATGGAATTTGACTAATCTAAGAGACTTAATACTTTTTAAAAATCATCTCTCTGGTACCATTCCTCAAGATATCGGAAGGCTACAGTCTCTTGATATATTATCATTATCAGTAAACAATTTTTCTGGTATCATTCCTCAAGAAATCGGAGAATTACAGTCTCTTACTAGATTAGAATTATCAACAAACAATTTTCATGGTCCAATTCCTCGAGAAATTGGGAGGCTTAAGTCTCTCATCATCTTGGATTTATCAGCAAACAATCTATCCGGGTCAATTCCTACTTCTTTGTGTAACTTGAGTAACTTGAACCTCTTATACCTCTTTGAAAATCAACTTTCTGGAACCATCCCCGAAGATATCGGAAAACTAAGATCTCTTACGGACTTATCATTGTACGCGAACTATCTCAGTGGTCCAATCCCTACTTCCATATGCAACCTTATTAGCAACCTTAGCAGATTATATCTTCATAGCAATCAACTGTCTGGTAACATTCCTCAAGATATCGGGAGGTTAAGATCTCTCAACTTATTTGATCTGTCTAGAAACAATCTCACTGGTCCAATCCCTGCTTCTTTATGTAATTCTACACCTGGTAGATTACCCACCTTGCAATATGTCTATCTCGATTATAATCAGCTTACCGGACCAATACCCGAACAACTTGAAGGATGTTCAAATTTACTCTACTTGAGTTTGAGTAGAAACCATTTGAACGGAAGTATTCCATATCAGATTGGAAACCTGATTTCTTTACAGATCCTGTTGGATCTCAGTCAAAATGAAATGAGTGGGGAAATACCATCGGATTTTGGAAAACTAGACAAACTGGAAAGATTAAACTTGTCGCACAACAAGCTTTCCGGTTTAATCCCACATTCATTTGCTGAAATGATTAGCTTGACTACTGTCGATATTTCATACAATCGATTGAGCGGTCCTATTCCAAACATCAAGGCCTTTATGAATGCTACCTTCGATGCATTGAAGAACAACAGTGGTTTATGCGGTAATCATTCCGGAGGTTTTCAGCCATGTAATCCCTCGGTTATTATCATTGGAAGAAAGAAGGCCAAACCAAGACTTGCGGTGATAATCTTAGTTCCTCTGTTTGGTTCATTGTTTCTAGTGTTCACATTTCTTGCCATCTACTTTTGCGTACGAAGAAGACTAGTAGGAAAGCGCGAGCAGACGGATCAACCCACAACTACAAGTACAAGAACAAACATATTCTCGGTACAGGGTTATGATGGAAAACAAGTCTTTGAAGAAATAATCGAAGCAACGGAAAATTTTGATACCAAATATTGCATCGGGGCAGGAGGATATGGGAGTGTCTACAAAGCAGAGCTATCGACGGGTCAAGTTGTTGCTGTGAAGAAGCTTCACTCGTCAGATGAAGATTCAGAAACAATTGATTTTAAATCATTCGAAAGCGAAGTTCATGCATTGACTGAAATCCGGCACAAGAACATCGTAAAGCTCTTTGGATTCTGCTCTAGTATAGAGCGACGAATCTCTTTTTTGGTTTATGAGTTTGTTGAGAGGGGGAGTTTGAAGAAGGTTTTATGTGACAAGGAACAAGCAGTAGAGTTTGATTGGATAAAGAGAACAAGACTCATCAAGGGAACAGCTGATGCACTTGCTTACATGCACCATGATTGCGTACCGGCTATAGTTCATAGGGACATATCCAGCAACAATGTCTTGTTGGATTCCGAATATGAAGCTCGTGTTTCTGATTTTGGTACTGCAAGGATTTTGAAGCCAGATGCGTCTAATTGGACATCACTGGCAGGAACATATGGATATGTTGCCCCAGGTATGTACAGTTGTAATGTCAAATTAAAATATGTTACACATTCATTTCTACTGTTACTAATATGTGTTGTTACAGAACTCGCGTATACGATGAAGGTAACCGAGAAGTGTGATGTTTATAGCTTTGGAGTGCTCTTGCTTGAAGTACTACATGGGAGGCACCCATCTGAGATCATCACATTACTCTCTCCAGCTCTCCTTCCATCGGCATCCGCATCTTCGAATTCAAATGTTCTTGGGCAAGATATTATGTTGAAAGACATCTTGGACGAGTGCGTTGGAGCACCAACGGATATTGGTGTCGAGAAAGAGATAATGTACGTTGTGAAGGTTGGTCTCTCATGCTTGCGTGGTGATCCAAGTACTCGGCCAACAATGCAAGAAGTATCGGTACGGCTATCACGGTCAGGTCACAGTAGGCCATCTTTCGGGAAGCCCTTTGAAACTATTACATTGGGAGACCTACTACTTATGGGAGATTAGTAAGAATGATGAGAAACTAATAAATCTGCATACATTTCATTTGTATCCTGTCATTATTTAGCATGACTTAGGAATAATGTTGTGTGTACAATCGGTAAGAATAAGATTAATCTTGCCCTAGCATTTGTATTTCTTTGAATAAACCATCTTCTTCTTGTCTCAAATACTCTGTATGTTTGAATGGAAGTCACTACAACTGTTCAGAGCCACAATGGTATTACTTTCAGAATCTCATGTCGAAGACGTATGAATTTCTTATCATAATATCAAATGCATGTCATGGGTCCAAATACAATACTACTGCAAAAGATTTTCTAAAACAGAGGAAAACTGGGAAAAAATCTTAGTAAATAACCAGAATTAAGGCCAAATGCAGCAGTCAGGAAGCTTCCAATGCAGTCAGGAGCATTAAAGTTTTTGTTATCCTGCCGGCCACCATGGTGACTCATAGACTTCATTTCCATTGATTTTATCATTCTCGTTCTCTTCATCAGGGCCGGCCCTGATAGGTAAGCAGGGAAAGTGGGGCTTCGGGGCAATAAGCCTTGGGGCAACAAATAAATGAATTTTACATAGGGGTTTCATTTGAAAAATTGTTTTTTCGGAGGACTTAGATAAGATTTCTTATGTAAACTCTAGGGAGCATAAGTTAGAGCCAACAACTAGAGCTTTTATAAAGATTTAAATAGTTTAATAGTTTCCATATTGTGTGACTTTATAATACTATGAAAACACAATTGGATAATTGAAGTAAAAAAAATTAAATTACATCCATGCATAGCGTTTGAGTTTTGATGGATATGCCCTTACAATCTTTTTGTAGATTTTGGTTTTGTGTTCTTATATTTCGTCAAACGATAATTATAAACTTAGATTCTTGAGTATTATGCTCTAATTTTTTGGGAGTTTTATCTTTCCAATGAGATACATGACTGGTATTATTTGATAACATATGAGGACATAATATGAAAAAGATTATAGTTTAGTAAATATTTGACGATTCCAATGTATTTCGACGTATTCTCAAAATAATAGATAGTCAACAACATTGAAAAAATTAGGCGGCTTTCGCCCGCCAAACCAATATGTTTGCATCCACTTTCAATACATGGATTTGTATCCCATAAGCTAAAATTATGGTTTGGTTAATGTTTTAAGAACATTTCAAACAACTGAAGGGACTCTATCATCGCCATTAGAAGAACAAACACTAAGGTATTGTATAGGGATTAAATCTTAGAGGGGCATAGAAAAATTGTTCGCTTTGGGGCAAAAAATTCTCAGGAACGGCCATGCTCTTCATCACGACATTCTATTTTCTCCTCATCTATAAAACCCTCCACAATCCGAAGTCGTCTGTGGTACTGTTGGCTTAGTAGATCTTCCACGAACAAACTATTGAAGCCATGATGGGATTATGGTTTTAGAGGAATAATATTCAGCTAACCAAACTCTCTAACCCCATACATATAAAAAGTTGTTAGTAGCTTGTTCGCACGAAACCTATCAAATATTTGAGTACTCAAAGAAATGATTTAGTAGTGAAGTTTAGTTCATGTAATTCTTGCCATAATCCATTGTTTGGAAGGTGTTGTTCATCTGAATTTTTACTCTCCTTTCCAATGAGTCAAATGGATGTTGAACAACCTTTGACTCCGATACAAAATGAGAAATTTTTACCCAACCTTTGAGATTCTCAACAGTTAACATGTTAGCACAAGTCATTTGCTCAATAAGTGCCCGGGAGTGTTGGCCTAGTTATTGGTCAGTTTACCTAGCCATATGAATGTCTCAGCCATAATTTCTTGGGGAAAATATCGTTTAGTACTTTTTGGACCGATTTCTACCTAGTTAGTCCTTTGTCAAACTAGTCTTCCTAGTTAGTCCTTAATTGTTTGAAAATAGCCAAATGACCAACATAACCTTTTAAGAGAAAACCGTCTTAAATCCCTAACAACTTTTATTCCCGTACACATCACCTATTTCCCCGTACACGTCGACCAACATAACCTTCTGTTTTTATGCTGTTTCACATGGAAAAATGACACAAAATTGCTTCTGTTTTATGCTGTTCATATGG
>JAJJMA010133844.1:0-16020 GCA_023529015.1 Papaver nudicaule
CACCAGAGATGTTTTTAACGAGGAAACTACGACCTGTAGAAAAACCTTGGGACCTCGTCCAGATTGAACACCGCACAGTACAAACTGTCTACAAACACTAGCCTACTATAAGACTTCGGTCTGGGATGTAGCAGAGACCAATTCCAACCCTCCAAGCGAACTGGATACTGCCGCACTCCTTATGTCTCTAGATCCCCCACAGATCGTCACACACTTAATTCCCCTAGCTGACGTCATTTACAGGCCTAGGAGTTGCTTTAACCGCTGTTAAAGGCTTGTGTTAATAATTCCGGCTTTGCAACCTCAATTATCAACTGTATGTTTGAACTGTCCTCTATAAGTTTGACATACACAAAGTGACTTCCTTCGGATTGCTCCAGGTCATACTGAAATCTACTTACAAGCGGGGGCTGACAAGTAAACCGAGTAAACTATGCCCAACTTGTCTCTACCTCAGTTGTAAAAAGAATCACTTAAGAAACTTATACAACTGGAGCTAACTAGGTCTTACAACACCGAGTGCAGCCGTGCGTTGCTTCCTTTCAACCCTGTGTGTAACGTATCAGTTCTTGAATGGCCTTATATCAGAAGAGAAGGACCATAGAATAGACAAGAACGTGATCAGGTTACCAAGGTTACATGTTACTCCGATTTCAACCACTAAGGTGTCAATCTCCTACCTGTGCTTCCCAACTCTCAAGAGAAGTCTTTATAGTCGTTGGTAATTCCCAAGAGGAACTGCTACCTAATAGAGGATGACTATACCACAACAAGCATTCACCGAAGTGAAAAAAGTTTACGATCAATTCCACAAAGAATCTTCACGTATACTTGATGCTTGTGGTTTTCGTCCTTAGACACCTCTATTTATAGCACTCAATAAGATAGGTTGCTTAGGAATAAAACAACTAGTTACTTGTTCCACAAGTTTAGCAAGTGCCTGTGTAAAACGAACCCGTTACTTAACTTGCACACAAAGAAACCTAGATTTATCTCAATTGGAAATCTTTATCATTTATTTGCCAAGTGTTTTGTTAGCTCAAAAATACTTCAAGAATGATATCCAACAGACCAGAGATAATCTTTATCTTATTGACACATTGAGAACAGTTAGATGGACCCCAAAAGATATTTCGTGATAACCAAGTCCAACTAAGAGATAAAGGAGTTAGAGTTTAACCCGTGTGAAAATCCCAGAGAATATTCACTTTGGGCTGTTCGCAAACCATCCATCTAATCACGACCAAATGCATCGAATATGAGGTTCACGTACTAGTACGCGTACAAATTGACACTTTGGAACTCAGGAATAATTCCCAAGTCACTATTCACGAACGGTTCGGGAACCGTCGTTTTCCAGATTAGGGTTTAACTAGGATCCGCTGGAAGTTCTGGACTGGACCAGTACTTCACTACGCCACAGGGACCGGTTTACAACGGATATAGACGTTGCGCCGAATTAAAGCAACGTCTATTAGCGTTGCGAAAACGGCGTTACAAATTTTTGGTAACGTCTAATAACGTTGTTGTAATTAATTAAAGCAACGTAAGTTACGTTGCTTCTTCCGTTGCTCTTTTTTATTTTAAGCAACGTAAGATAACGTTGCAGAATTTATTTAAAGCAACGTTTTTATAAATGAAGCAACGTAAGTGACGTCACCACACGTCACCACTTCCGTTGCACTTTTTGTTATAAGCAACGTAAGTGACGTCACCACACGTCACCACTTCCGTTGCCCTTTTATTTATAGCAACGTTTTAGGTAATTTAGGCAACGTCTACAAACGTTGCGGAATATATAATTAGAATTAAAAAAAATACAAATTAAATAAATTCTGTATTTTGAATTAAAAATATGTATTACAAAATCTATATAAAAATACGTATTTGTATTTGTATCTTCCGTATCTTGTATTACATTTACAAATGATTACACTCCGAACCTAGTTCGAACTTACACAATGAATAAATATAGATGCGAAAAGCAAAGTGCTGCAAAGTAGTGTTGGCTTGGAAACTAAAGCATGGACATCACTTCACCTGATCTGTATAAACTCCAATAACAACAACAATAAACGTTAATCTTTAGCCCTGAATGTATTCACAGGAGAACAAAAGAAACTACAGAAAAAAAGATCTAACAGAGTAATTCTAATACATTGGAATTCCTGCTAACATAAACTTCAACAGAATAAAATCGGTTAACTGGAAACTCATTGTTTCTGTTAAAATTAGTCAACACTATCAGTTTGAACACCAGGCAATTCATTAAGAACATGGCAAGTTAGGCTTCTAGGCGTGAAATCAGCGAGCTTACCTGATCCAAGTTCTCCGTACCTTCTTTGCAGCTTCTTCAGTTGCAAACTCAACATAGCCAATACCCCAGAAAGTTCCATCCTTGTTGTATAAGAAACACACATCAGCAATATGCCCAGTTTCTTTAAGGAAATTGATCCTACAGCAGAAGCAACAAAAGAGTGTTAAGACACTTAAATGTGGTAAAGAATACAACTTAGAGTACAGAACTTTCAACTAATTCTAGAGCATATGCTGGGAAGTCTACCTTCCTTGCATCTTCTTCAGTTGCAAACTCAATATGGCCAGAGTAAATGAAGTTCCCATCCTCAAAGTAAGAGAGCCGCACATCAACAATATCCCATGCCAGTTAAAAGAAATCGATCCTACAACAACAACAAAGTAAGTGTTTTAGACGCTCCAGTTATTTTTACTAGAGGGGTAGAAGGGGGTCTTAGCTGATAAATACGACATACAGATGACTTAACATTAAACATGAATATAATTAAGAACTGTATAGGAGAAGGAAACGATCACAATGTATTCATGCAAAGTTAAGCAATGATCCTGAATGTATAAATTTAAGAGGGCAAATTGAAACAACAACATATGAATTGTCCCATCAATCAAATACTCTACATAATACTCTACAAGGTAGAGCAAACCAACCTGATTGTTAAAATTTACATTGTACAATCACTGCACATTAGAGTGCCTGCGAAACCATTAACAATGTACCTTGATAACCAGTCAAGATGCAGGGATTGCCAGAGCCACAGCTTTTTGCCTTGAGAATCTCCACTCTAGCTGCCTGCTAGTAAGCCGTAACGCAAATAACTGCAACGATAAATACAAAACATTGGAACAAGTATCCCTACACGCAAATGTTATAAGTAAGCCCCAACTAAAGCAGATGTCAAAGCACTGCATAAAGTGATAAACAACACTTACCTCCTAATGGCGAGTAACCCCAAACTTCTTCAGCTTCTATAGACTATGCATAATTGACAACAACTTGTCAGGATAAGTGGAATCCCATAATTAACAAGCAAACAAAATGGGAAACAATCATCTATTTACTAATTTAAGCAAGTGGATTAAGAACTAAGCAAAACAGAGCATACTGAAATGAGACAGAAACATGCTACATCGTGTATCACCAATTATTTACATCCACAAGTCTCTGGCATTCAGTGATGACATTCAATTTATTTGATTATATTGAATCATGTTATACCAGAATTCAACTTAAGTCTTTAAGAAAATAATATACCTCTTAATCATCCATACAAATGGAGGACGACGGGTCACTTTTTGACATCTTCTCCTGCCCTTGTTACAAACCAGGTAGCATGTCTGCAAAGCAATAATAAATCAATCACAAAATGAGATAAATTAAGGAACTAAAACACAAAGAGGCGCTTGTAAAAGGGTTGAGTGCGACAAGAAGACAGGCTTGTTAACATGAAAAAAGCCAAGCCAAAAGAATACCTCTTCCCGTCACATAAAGAGAACTACATATAACAACCAAGCCAGAAATGGAAGGGTACGCCTGCACTAATAAGTGCATGTATACATTAACAACACATTTAAGATGATATCAATTCAATACCTTCAGGAAAAAGACAACAAAGTATGGCATACCAGGATATAAAATCTGGGCATCAGTACAACCAATACACCAATACAGCCCTTTCATCCGCATTCCATGTCCTATACAAGTATACTCATCCAGTTTGATAAGAAATCCTTAACTATCAGGCATTAACAACAAAATTCTATCCTTTGTTAGAGACCCCAAACACCCAAACGGCCAAACATGTTAAGGATATAAATAAACAGGCATTAACAACAAAATTCTATCCCTGTACTTGGTCTTTGCGAAAGTAGCCCTCTATTTTTACATTGAATTAAATTACAACACAATGACATAGCTTCACAAGGGTTTAGCAAATAGTAGGTTCATTTCTACCATTTATACAAGCAAATGGGAAATATCCATTGAACAACATAATATCGGTGATTGACAATTTGATCATAGATATATAAACACACACACACACAAATTAATTCAATATATTGAAAAGAAAGAAGGGTGGTACTGATTACAGTCTTGTCTTACCCAAATTTAGAAAACAATAGAGGAAACTAGAGAGAAACTTGACTATTTCAAGGTGAAACTAGCAACCCTAGAAAAATCAACAGAACAACAACCACTATTTTTTTTATATGGCAGTTCATAAAACTGAAATCAAAACCAAACCCAAGCGTTAAACCTCCTTAAAATACAGCGATTTAAATCAAAAACTTAAAAATTTTTACAGGAAACAAACTAAACCTAGAAAAGGTCACAAAATATAATCCACCCCGGTTTTAACAACCATACAAAACCAACAAATATCATGAGATTTGGGATTTCAAAAACATCAAACACTAGGGTTTCAAAAAAAAAAAAAAATTTAGGTCAAAATCAAAATTAAGAACGAAATCAATTTCTAGGTTAAACATAAGTTGCGAACGAAATAAAAAAGAAACAACATCATCATCATCAGTTAGGGTTTATACCTATCAGAATCAGGGAGTTTCTTCAATTTCAGGAACTAAATCGAGTTTCTAGGTTAGAGAGAAATTTCAAAGAGAGGTTTTTCGATTTCTGTTCGATGGGTTTTGAATAGGATAAAATCGTTGTGAGAAAGACGTGTTGATTCAAGGAATTTCATAGTTCTTCATCGTTGATTTCAAGTTTGGTAAGGATGATGATCTGGTTTCAGATATGGTTTTGGTGAAGAAAGAGGAGTAGAGAGAGAAACAACTCGACTGCAGAAATATAAAGGAAGACAAACGAAATATAAATGAACTAATTAGGTTTGGTAAGGATGATGATGGTGGTGGTAGTAGTAGAAAGGGGGAAGAAGAAAGTCTCTGTTATTCAGAGCCTTAGAGGAAAAAGAAACGAGTGATGAAGAATGGAAGAAGGTAAGAAAATCCGAAATATATTAGAGGAATATCTAATTTCCGGTAAAAAGACAAAATAGTCCCTGCATGCGCAACGGAATAACGTTGCCGTGACGTTGCGTAATAAAAAAAAAATTATTTACAGCAACGTTAAAAAAAATTGCGCAACGTTATTTGACGTTGCCACGTGGGCAACGGCTATTAACGTTGCAGATGCGGAAAAAAAAAACGTTGGGAATCAGACCCTGTGGCGTAGTGCTTAGACGTGTTAGACGCCCTCAGCTATAATCCACTGGACTCTTGCTCAAGAGTAATCCTTTAGATTCACCCATATCCAACAAGTGATTTGCAAGCAAACCATTGCAATGGACAAATGGTATTGAATCTATCTAATGCATTCTTGTAAACTTAGTATTCGTGGGAACAAATACCAACATAACACATGGTCATGTAGACAAGAACACGATCTCAATCACTATTAGTATCTCTACTAAAGTAGTCAACTATTTCGAAAGATAGAGTAAGTAGAATAGAAGAATTTCCATAAAAGTCATAACTCCTACTAACCTTTTGTCGATGAAGAATAATTGATGTCTTCTTTGTCTTCACAGTCTTCGTCTTCAAGGTCTCTACTACTTAGTCTATATCCCAATTCCGAAATCTAAACTCTAGTAGGCTAAATCAAGAATTGTGTTTTGACACCTAAAACTGACAACCAGCTTAACATACCAACGCTAGTGGGTTTGACCGGACAATGCCCTAACAAAAGGAATAGTCAAATTTTTTCGGATAGAACACAGACGGTTGATCAGGTGATTTGCAATATAAAAGGTGTTGTGTTTTCATGGCTTAAAGTAGATAATCCAGAAATCTCACAACCTTTCAGAGATTGGGTGTTCAGCTGGAACTCTTTGTTCGTAAGGCAACCACCATAATCATTTTGAATGCCTGAGTTTCAGTTTTTGCTTTTGTATACCAAGTTCAACCTCTGAGCTATTTTGTAAACTATTGTACAACTTCTCTTTTTAATACAATCTCTATTTCAAAAAAAAAAGTACTCTTGTCTAAGTTAAGCTTCATATCGGTAAAAACCTCAAACACAAAAAGAAATATAAGAGCCTTTAGACTTATTATGCATTTGCATCAATGAAAAATGAAGGTATCATCTGTAACGAAAAACCATAAAGACACTGTTAGCTAAATCATCCTGGCTATTTTGAGGGCGAGCCCTTTTTTAATGAGGGCGAGGTCTGCTTCAAATATCCTATCCTAGTTTTTAAGGGGTGCTAAAATTTTGTGCAAATACTAAAAAGTCCCTACACTAATTTTACTACTAATCTTACTACTAATTTAACTAGATAACTATTCAAAAAACACCCAAACAAATATCATTATCAACAAACACTCTTCTTCTCTCTACTTCATTTCTTCATCTCTAAAACCTAAAAAAAAATAAACTTTAACAACTTCAAAATTCGGAACACTAATTTTATTATTAATCTCAAAACTAATAAAAAACACTCAAAACCATCTTCTCTATATCATTAACAACAAACAATCTTCTTCTCTCTATTTAATTTCTTCATCTCTAAAATCCAAATTAAACTTTAACAACTTCAAAATTCGGATTTTGAAACTTGGTTTGTTGATTAACTTACAATACAAAGATGGTTGGTCAAACATAATCGAACGATACTCCAATGAGGAGCTTGGTTCACTAAAAACAGTATGATTTGTATGAAAAATACTCAATTTTTTCAAGTTACAGAGACAAAATCGTCAAGGTTTTGTCTTAAAAGCATGACCATTGTTCTTGACTATAGAAAAATCGTCATGGTTATGACCATCGACCTTGACGATTTTTCATGATTTTTACATAGAGAATTTCACGATTTAGACAAAGGAAAATCAAGAAAAAAACCCAAAATCGTCAAGGTTTTCAAGGTTTCCTTGACGATTTGTGGTCACAGTTTTTAGCAACGCTTATAACAGTTGCAAAAAAATATTAGTGACAGTTTTGGGCGACAGATTTGCAACACTTATAAATGTTTCAAAAACGACCGTGACTAACAAATTTTGCAACGGTTATAAGCGTTGCTAAAAACTGTGACCACAAATCGTCAAGGAAACCTTGAAAACCTTGACGATTTTGGTTTTTTTTCTTGATTTTCCTTTGTCTAAATCATGAAATTCTCTGGGAAAAAATCATGAAAAATCGTCAAGGTCGATGGTCATAACCATGACGATTTTTCTACAGTCAAGAACAATCGTCATGATTTTAAGACAAAACCTTGACGATTTTGTCTCTGTAACTTGAAAAAATTGAGTATTTTTCATACAAATCATAGTGTTTTTAGTGAACTAAGCTCCTCATTGGAGCATCATTCGATTATAGTGATTATTCTTCATGTTTAAGACAAAACCTTGACGATTCTAGGTTAATTTGAAGTCTATGTTTCATCGATTCAATGAAGTTTTTTGTTTTTTTTAAATCTTAGATAGATTGGATGTCTAGTAGTGATTAAATAGTTAGTAGGGATGAAGAACTATGGATTATGAATGTTTGTTTTGAATGTGAAGGATGATAGTGATTATTGATGACCGAAACTTGATGAAGATCATCATGATTTTTGATAATGGAGATAGAGATGAATTAATCATATCATTATTTTTTCTAATCAAATTGAGTTAACAACTAATCATATTATTAATCTCTACTAATCAAGGGTTGTTTTGTATTTAAAAAAATATATTTCATATAGGATGACCTTTTTACTTCATCATAACCCTATTTTGTTTAAGTGCTCGCCCTCATTAAAAAAGGGCTCGCCCTCAAAATAGCCAGGTAAATCATGGTGCTGATATCTTATACAACTTCATTCGTTGCAACAACTATGAATAGAACCTCCATTGAGAACAACAAAAAGATTAGAATAAGTAATATACCATTTTTTAAAACCAGGAAATCCATTTCATACTAAACTCATGATTCTGCAAAATACATAAAAGAGAGCATGTCAATTGACATTATCAAAGGCTTTCTCCATATCAATCTTACAAATAATAGCGGGTAATTAGCTATGAGTCTTCTATCAACATAGTCACTAGCTATAAACACATTGTCCAAAAGTTTCATATCATAAGAAATCCTTCGATAGTCCAGAATTAAGATTTGGATACATAATTTTCTTTAGTCTTTCAGATAAGACTTTAGAAATGATCTTATAAATAACACTACAGGTGATCTTAAAGGTCTGAAATCTTTAAGAGTGTGGGATTCTCCTTAATAAGCTTCTAATCCAAACATACCCGTTGAACTCATTTATAAGAGTGACGAACTCATCTTTTGATACCCCCAACTGCTTCTAAAAAAATTCACGGTAAAACTATTATGACGTGGAGTTTTGTTAAAGCCCATATGAGAATAATATGCTACACTTCATCTTCGGTGAAACTTCTCTCCATCATCACTAGTCTCGTACTATAAACTATTAGCCCCAAAAGGATGGATCTTTTTTTTTTTGAAAGACATAACAGCTTATATTAATGAAGAGCATTACATAGTTTAGTACAACAGTTGGAGTGGTGTATCCAAAAACCAAAACTAACAACACCAAACCCAACTAACATAAAGCATCGCAATCTCTTACTAGTTACACGTGCCAAAGGTGAAGCCATGTGCTCAAGACTAGAGCAAATCCATGAGGTAGAGAACCAGATGATTAGGAAAGTAATCCACTGAGAGGTTGCCAAGCTTACTAAGAAGATGGCAACCGGCCATTTAAAGAAATGACCTGGCAAGACTGACAAACAGACTAAGGAACGTCCGTAGGTTCTTTTCAGGCTAAAAAGAATAACCCCGTACCGAATAAACCAAACTCCAACATCATCTATCTCAAGCATCATCGGATTATAAGTAGTCAATGAAAGACTTCTAAGGAGAACCATATATTGTTGTAGGACACAATAACTGCTGCATACTAAAGAAACCAGCCTAAACGTAAGAAGAACAAACATACTAACTAGTACTATAGTTATACCAAGTAGTACACCAAACTGAAACCACCTAAAGAAAAAAGGATCTCCCCAGGGAATTAGGCCCTTTAGAAGTAAAGGGATAAGACCCCAATTATAGAAAAAGTCGCCCGTAGAAAAAGGTTGCCCAAATTCCCCCATATACTCATCTATAGTGAACCTGCAACATTCCAATAAGTCCTCCTGCCGAGAAGAATTCCCCTTAGTCTTATCACAAGAGCTAAAGTGGCAAACCTGTTGTGTGGTGCCAACATACTCCACCAAGGTGACTAAATGATCTCCCCATGTGACACGAGTAAAAACATGCATCAAACTTGTGTTGTTAGTAAAACCAGATATTCGCTGACACGTAATTGAAAGAGACAAAAAAATGGGTGGTTGTGTGACGGAGGGTTTACTCTCTCTTGTCTCTTGTGAAGAATCAACAAAGACGAGTTGGCAGTGTTTCCCAACACGTGTAAAGCAAAAGGATGGATCTAATAATTCCTCGATAATATTTTGATCAATTATCTTCCCAATTTATAATAAACTTAGTAATGTTTTTTTTTTCTTCGATATCAACTTTGTGAATATATGTTGTGTTAGAATCTCTTTTCTTAAAACCGTTATGCTTTGCTGATTCTCTCTTTTACTGTTGATACATTTGAGTTTCTAGCTTTCATTGAATTCTTCAAAAGGATTTAGAGATTCATGCATAACAACCTTCAAATTGCTTACTCAGTAGAAAAGAGTGGAGTTTACGACTAATTCTTTTCGCGGGACAACTTATTGCATGTTCGTTTGCTCAAAGAGTGTATTCTACCGTGATTCTATATGAATCGACCTAAAAACTTTTCGAAATCCGACACACTCTCATGAGTTGGAGAATATGGGCTCACCACTTCAAACTTAGTAAGGACCATATATTATTATTGGTGTGTCTAATCGGTTTTGGAGACTGCTTGCGACGTGAAAAAAATAAAAATAAAAATGAAATGAACATTTTAAAGGGATGAATGAGAAAAGGGAAAGGATGAAAGAATCTCCGGATAATATATTTTCAATTTCTAGTAAGAAAAAAAAAATAAACAAATTAGATTCCAAAAACATGTTTGGTGTCTGTTTTAAGAAAAAAGAAGAGTTAGGCAAACCCACATCTACTACTGCCCGACCTGCCCGTATTTTCCGCTTCCCACTCTGCCCAAACAAAGTACCCGTTTTTCTTCTTTACTCTCTCACTTTCTTTCTCTCTCTTTTATCTCTTCTTCCTTCCTCCCCCTTCTTTACTGTATATCTACTTTTATTTTTTATTGCCATTTTTGTAATCCTTGTATCGTATCATTACATCCAAGATCAACCTTCTTTCTCTGTTTACTCCTATGTTTACTGAAGAAGAAAAAAAATCAATAATATAGAACAAGCAAAGGGGGGAAGATATAGTAGTTGTTTTTTGATTTTCGATTTTCCAGTTCTCAACTTTATTGGAGTACTCATCTTGGGTTTGAGTTATTTTGTAAAAAAGGAAGATTTTTTTTCTTACTTGGGGGGTGTTTTGTGGAATCAGATCAAGAAGTAGAAAAAATGAGATTTTGATTATAAGGTATTTGAAGATGGGATTAGGTCCTGATGATGCTATTAAAGTAAAACAAGTATGGGATTTAGGACAGAAATCAAAAGGGGGAAAGAAAAAGAAAGATGAGGAAGACAAAGCAGTAATAGATGAAGTTGAAGAAGAAGTAGAAAGTGGGTGTTGGGTTAAATTTAGATTTATGGGTTGTGTTACTTCAAGATCTAAAGTTAATAGTTCTATTAGTGGCTCTAGTACTAATTATGGTAAGCCCTTAGCTTTTCTATTGTTTGTTATTTCATTTTCTTTTAACTCTTTTTGAGATTATTAGTTCTGTATGGGGACATTGGGGCATTAAAATTTTGGTTTATGTGTGCATGTGAATGGTGATAGTATTAGTTCTTGGGATTTCTATTGAGTGTGAAGAACTTGCTGGGTTTGGAATTGGCATTAGTTTTTTTTTTAGGGTGAGAATGATTCGAAAAGGTCGCCATAATTTTGTTGATTGTTTCCAGTTCTTGCATTGGTTTTGTATTTAATGTTGTGTTGAAAGGTATTATGGTATTAGTCAAAAATGTGTAGCAAACTGTATTTGATGATGTGTTGTTGATATTTTGTTTGAACCAGCGGAGAGCAAGTCCACGAACGATACTAGCAGAGACCAACCGGTTACTGCGGTAGGATCGTCTTCTACGACTAGTAACGGAGAAAGTAACCCTGATACACCTAAAGTTGGGGAGGATCTGAAAATTGCATCGCAGCTGAGAAAGTTTACATTTATTGAGCTCAAGTCAGCAACAAGAAATTTTAGGCCGGAGAGTATTCTTGGTGAGGGTGGGTTTGGTTGTGTTTTTAAAGGATGGATTGAGGAGAATGGAACGGCTCCTGTGAAACCTGGTACAGGGCTTACAGTTGCGGTTAAAACTCTCAACCATGATGGACTTCAAGGTCACAAGGAATGGCTGGTAGGAGTTTATTCAAATTTTCATGTCTGTTAGATTTTGTGTGTGTTATGCTTTATAGGCAACAGGGTTTATATATCATGACTCTCCCTTTTGACAGGCTGAAGTAAATTTTCTTGGTGACCTCCTTCATCCTAACTTGGTTAAGTTGATTGGTTACTGCATAGAAGATGATCAACGGTTGCTAGTGTATGAGTTTATGCCCCGAGGAAGCTTGGAGAACCACCTCTTCAGGAGTATGTAAATTCCCATCTTTGAATCCCATTGTATCTTGAATACAAAGCAGCCAGCTTTAGAACTTTCTGTGTTAAAACCTGAGTTAAGTGCACCCTTTCATGAGTTAAATACGAGAGTGTCATATCACGGGTCCTTCCCATAGCATAATGCAAAAGTGCATTATGCTATGGAAGGCATCATATGATGTTTTCTTTGAAGTCCACGGGTCCTAAACTTACAGCACTTGACTAGTAATCTGTTTGATACATATAATCTGTTTGTGTTGAATAGTGGTTACGTATTGAGGGTTTAATATATTTCTGGTAACAACCATGTAAAATGCAGAAGGGTCCCTGCCTCTACCATGGGCCGTCAGAATGAAAATTGCACTTGGTGCTGCCAAGGGCCTTGCATTTCTTCACGAGGAGGCGGAAAGACCAGTAATATACCGTGATTTTAAAACATCTAACATCCTGTTGGATGCGGTGAGCGACTAAACCTTTAGTAGATAAGTCCATATCTCTCTCAAGGATCTTTTGTGTGACAGAAAATGGCATTTCCAGGAGTATAATGCCAAGCTTTCTGATTTTGGACTTGCTAAAGATGGCCCGGAGGGAGATAAGACACATGTGTCAACTAGAGTGATGGGAACATATGGCTATGCAGCGCCAGAGTATGTGATGACAGGTGAAGTATTTCTTATTTCACATTTTTGTTGCCCTATGTTTTCCTACTGTGCTTTGTATCCTTATGTATGCTATTTATGAGAGGGCATAGGATTTGATTGATGAGGTCTCCTTGAATGATAAAACAATTGGATAGATGTTTATTGGTGCTGATTCCAATACCGAGGATGATGATGGTTTGCTATGTGATTCATAATAATTTCACTACTATTACCACACAAGGAAAATAGTTATTTTTCTCTTATTTCATTGTTTTTAGCTGGTTGAAAGTCTGAATAATTTCATCTGTCATATGCAGGGCATCTGACTTCAAGGAGTGATGTGTACAGCTTTGGGGTTGTCTTGCTTGAAATGCTGACTGGCAGAAGGTCCATGGACAAAAATCGTCCAAACGGGGAACACAACTTGGTGGAATGGGCACGGCCTCATCTAGGAGAAAGAAGACGGTTTTACCGTCTCATAGACCCCCGACTTGAAGGCAACTTTTCTATTAAAGGTGCTCAGAAGGCTGCTCAACTGGCTCACAGTTGTCTTAGCCGGGACCCCAAATCTCGTCCACTCATGAGCGAGGTTGTAGAAGTTTTGAAGCCTCTCATAAATCTGAAAGACATGGCGAGCTCTTCTTTCTACTTCCAAACTATGCAAGCAGAACGAACTGGTTCTAACAACAGTTCCAATGCTAGGAATGGCCTCAGAACACAAGGGGGAGGGTTTGTATCAAGAAATGGGTTACCTGTGAGGAGCCTTTCAAGCTCGAATGGCTCACACGCTTCTCCATATCGCCATCAGCCATCCCCAAAGCCAAGTGGCAAGAAGCTGTAATGTAAAGCTGGTTCATCGTATTCAACTTTGGTTAAGGTGCTGAAGGTGAACCTCTTAGATATATAAAAATTGTATTGTAGATCTTCTAGCTTCATGTTCACTTCTATGCGGTTTTGAATTACAAAGATACGTCGTCTTTGTCCTTATTAAATTATAAGGGGTGTTTGTTATTGTTTCTATAGTAGTTTTGTCGCAACCCTCGTGGTGATTGTATAAAGAGATCTCCCTGTTTATAATTAGTGCATTGCATGGGAACTTAGGTGTCTGGTGAGTTTAGGCAACTCTGACCAGTTAGATAGGAGAGAGTTTATTGTTAGGCCATTTGGTGCATTATTATCCGAAGTCAAGGTGTGAGGCTGAGGTACAGGATTTTCATGAGAAGTAATTCAGTCAGGACCTTGGCAATCTCAATTGTGTTCCAATAATATGTTAGCAAGGCATCAGTTTTGCCCTACAAGCTACAACGCAATGGGTTTTTCCTAAAAGATTATGCATATGCTTGTTTAGAATTACTAGGATTTGGGAGTCCTATCCAGCGAATTTGAATTATAGCCCAAATTTGCCTCTTGATCCAAGATATCTGAAATCTACTTACCGAAATTGCTTCTTATATCTCCACTGAGACAACAACTCATTCATTCCTCTAAGCCAAACAAAACCTAGGTACATTACTCAGTAAATCATCATCTGTTCTTGTTTAAACAAAAACTCATATATGAAAAAAATCCTATCTAATGGGTCAATATTATCATTCTAGTTTTCTAAGATTCATCTTATTATGTGTCATACTCCCTCGACTCTTCATCTTCAAAGCTGGTACTAATTTCTTTTCATTTTATTATTTTCTTAAATATTTGATATTTACTATGCTAATCTTATATTTTTATTTTTGAATTTTATTGATTACTTTTCTTATGATGAGTGATGTTTTGATGATGGTCAGATGGGTATGATCAATTGGATCCAAAGGGGCATATAAAAATCAAATGGGATATCTTAACTTGGGAAGATGATACATACAATGTAAGTTCTTTCTTTCTCATCTTTTCCAAGGGTTGGAATCGGAAATGAATAAGGTTGAACGATTCAAATTAAGTTTCCAAATCGGTGCATGTTTGGAGTTTTTTTTCTGGAATTACGGGTTCTTCATTACGTAGAATCCGGACATAATTATTGTTTTTGTTAATGGAAATATTAAACGTTTGATGATCGTTGCCGTTCAATGGTGAGGGTAGTGAACAATTCAACGGTTCTGATTATCTTAGTAGATAGCAAAGAATGTTTGTTTCTAGTGGGTCCCCTTAGATTATATCATGCTGCTGAAGTGACCAATTTTTTGGGACAAGTGGACAAGTGAACATGTTACCTTAAAGCAGTATTGCAAGAATGCTAAAGAAATTTTGCAGTCTGTCCGGTAGAGTTGCTGGTCGTATTTCTGCATTAATGGCTTAATGTAACATCGCAATGTACCATGTTTTTTTTGTACGTGCAGGCACAAATCTCTATATACAACAGCCAAAAATCCCGACACATAGAAAGACCTGGTTGGGCTTTAAGTTGGAAATGGCAACACGATGAAGTAATATGGGGTATGTTAGGAGCAGAAGCAAGGGAACAAGGTGATTGTACAAGAATCAAAAGAAAGATACTTCCACATTCTTGCATGAAGCAACCAGTGATAATTGATTTATTACCAGGAGTACCCATGAATATGCAAACAAGTAATTGTTGTAAAGCTGGTGTATTAACAACAATGAATCAAGATCCTTCGAAACATGGAGCTTTTTTTCGGATGGAAGTAGGAAACGCAATGCTTATTTCTGAAATTAATGGCTCTACTCCTGCTGCACCACCGCCTGCGCCTGATGATGGTCATAGAAAGGAATCTCCTTCGGGTAAGGAACCCCATGATGGTCATAAAAAGAAATCTCCTCCAGGTGAGGAACATGGGAAGCATCATAATGTTGATGTTCACGAAATACCCAGCGACAAGAAAGAAAAGGAAATGAAGAACGAGTTCTCTAGGCATGATACTCACAAGAAGAGAGTTTTAATAGATACTGACGCTGCCAGTAAGGATTCAGGTGGTGGTAGTAAAACGAAGACTGCAGAAACAAACCTAGTAGATTCCATTATACCTCAGAATTTCAGTATTGGCATTCGCGGTTATACTTGTGGAGCCCAAATGCGGGTTGCACCAACTAAATTCCCAGTGGATAAGGGTCGTCGCCACACACAAGCCCTCTGTAAGTACATTGATTGATTGTCCTAATAAATCCTTTCACTCCCTTTCTTACTTCATGTGCATATATGTAAACGGAAATTGTTTATTAGCATCTGATTGTACTATTTGTAGCCCTATTCTCTTGAAGCTTTTTGCTGACGTTGTCGTTCTCCGCCTTCTCTAATTTGAGTTGTTAATTTTGCAGATACATGGGAACTTACGTGTACTTACTCGCAGACGGAGGCATCACAATCCCCTACATGCTGTGTTTCAATGTCT